>JAOTOM010002832.1:0-120852 GCA_034440615.1 Ashinkailepas kermadecensis | reverse complement strand
GATGCCTGTCTGGGGACAGTGGGTCAGCGAGCTCTCACCGCTGATGCCTGTCTGGGGAGAGTGGGTCAGCGAGCTCTCGCAGCTGATGCCTGTCTGGGGACAGTGTGTCAGCGAGCTCTCACCGCTGATGCCTGTCTGGGGAGAGTGGGTCAGCGAGCTCTCGCAGCTGATGCCTGTCTGGGGACAGTGTGTCAGTGAGCTCTCGCAGCTGATGCCTGTCTGTGGAGAGTGTGTCAGCGAGCTCTCGAAGCTGATGCCTGTCTGGGGACAGTGGGTCAGCGAGCTCTCGCAGCTAATGCCTGTCTGTGGAGAGTGTGTCAGCGAGCTCTCGCAGCTGATGCCTGTCTGGGGAGAGTGTGTCAGCGAGCTCTCACAGCTGATGCCTGTCTGGGGAGAGTGTGTCAGTGAGCTCTCGCAGCTGATGCCTGTCTGGGGACAGTGGGTCAGCGAGCTCTCGCAGCTAATACCTGTCTGTGGAGAGTGTGTCAGCGAGCTCTCGCAGCTGATGCCTGTCTGGAGAGAGTGTGTCAGCCAGCTCTCGCAGCTGATGCCTGTCTGGGGACAGTGGGTCCGCGAGCTCTCGCAGCTGATGCCTGTCCAGGGACAGTGGTTGCGCTATCTCTCCCAGCTGGGCACGTTCGATGTCAGCTGGTGCAATGCGGCCGGACACAAGGCCCCAGTGAAGCACCAGCTGCACGTGTTCGGAGCCTCCTCCGACCAGGCGTGCGCGGTCGCCGCCTACTTTTGACTGGAGCTCAGTGGTGGCCAGATCAGGCCGGATCAGGCCAGATCAGGCCAGATCAGCACGGCATTTGTGCTGCGAAATACGGCTGCCAGCGCAACAGCTGTCACTGCAGTGACGGCTGTGTGTGTTGCAGAACTCGTTCGCAGTGAACACGACACCCGCCATGATTCTTGCTACTTCTGGTCTGATTGACTGACAGTCCCACAATGGATCCGAAGTGATAGCCGGCAATACCGACATTTGTCACCAATCGCATCGCCGAGGTCCAGGATGGATCTGATGTCGCATCCTGGAGGCATTGGCCGTGTGTCATGAACCCGGCGGAAGCGTGCTGCCGTATGCCGGAGCTTCTAGTGTAAGGAGGCTTATACTCTTTAGGCACGAAGTTTTCAATATTTTCCTATCCGACCAGGCCGCAAGACGCCCAGTCAGATCCCGGCCATCTTCTCCCTCCCCTCTCATATTGCCTTGAAGCGCAGCCGAACCCGACCCTCAATACGTGTGCCGATCAAAGGCGGCATCTGGAACAACATGAGCCTCGCGTCTTAGCCAAAACAACAGAAGGGTCCCCGGCCAGCTGTGAGATCGGTGATCCCGGTGAAAACTCTCAGTGGAATTTTTCAGACCTACAGACCGTCCTGACGGCCCCAGGCGGTTTCACGATACACACGGCCTAAGGGGAAGAAAAATGCACTCCCACCAATTAAGAGGACTAACACAATCCGGAGCCCTGGGAGTGGCTGTAGAATAGAAGAGGCGGAGCCAGAGCGAGGGAAGACAAACCTGGCGGCCTGACAGAAGGGGAATCTCTCTCTCTCTCTCTCTCTCTCTCTCTCTCTCTCTCTCTCTCTCTCTCTCTCTCTCTCTCTCTCTCTCTCTCTCTCTCTCTCTCTCTCTCTCTCTCTCTCTCTCTCTCTCTCTCTCTCTCGCGCGCTCGGAGATACTCTCACTCGGGCAGTCTCTCACTCACGGACGGAGCAATCTCAGGCAGAGTCGAGACGACCGAAGAGGCCAGCCGATCAGCAAAAATGTGAGTGCCATCGGTCTGCCATGCCTTCTTCCTTCTTCCAAACCGGCCGATTTTATATCACAGCTATTTCCCCCTGAACCTAATTCATTGTTGAAAGGAGCTACCCTTCTGGAGGTGGCCGGGAAACACAGCACAACACTCCCCTGACATAGACACAATCAGCAAAGGAGTGATTTAGCTCAGTTGTAATTAGCCCAGTCTAAGTCTAGAGTAAACCCAGGTTCAGCCTGGTTAAGGTTCAGTCGTAATTCAGATCAAGCCTCAATAGTTCAATCAGATCAATTTCAGTTACGCTGGGTTTGCATTACTTTTCACACACACAGCACAGCTCCCACAACAACACAAAACACCCCATAACCACCAACCACCGCCACCACATCCCACCAACGGCAGAGCCGCCACCCCTACACTAGCAGACACACACACACACACCCGGCGCAGCGGTCCGCCGCTCCTGAGCCGACCATGCCACAAGTGGCCGGCCAACACCTGGATGGCCGGCCACAGTACGGCCCCAGACCCGGCCGACCCCAAACTGCACAACACCGCCCAAGTCGGTGTCATGGCAGAGGTACCGGCCTGCGTCCGAGCACCACAAAGGTACTCCTGGCTGCAACTCCGCCGGACTACAGCCTGGCTTATGCGGTGTGGAAAACTTCCGGACGTCTCGTGAGTATCGCAACACAGGACCCTCACTGTCGCCGAGTTCAACAGAGCCGGAGCACTCTGTGTCCCGACAGACCCAAACCGAAGCGGTCCCCGCAGAACAAACGGCGCTGTCGGCGGGCCGTCAGTTGCAGCGCCGCGATCGGCTCACTCCGCTTCACCCGTTCTGGACGGGAGCGGCAGCATGAGGGTCGGAGGTCGGCCGAATCACGCCCGATGGCTGGCGTACGCGGCTCGACACCAGGCTATTCCGCCGTCACGTCACGACACCACGCGACTCCGGGCCATGGACCGCCACCGTCGTCTGGCGTACGCGGCTCGACACCAGGCTATTCCGCCGTCACGTCACGACACCACGCGACTCCCGGCCATGGACCGTCACCGTCGTCTGGCGTACGCGGCTCGACACCAGGCTATTCCGCCGTCACGTCACGACACCACGCGACTCCGGGCCATGGACCGCCACCGTCGTCTGGCGTACGCGGCTCGACACCAGGCTATTCCGCCGTCACGTCACGACACCACGCGACTCCCGGCCATGGACCGTCACCGTCGTCTGGCGTACGCGGCTCGACACCAGGCTATTCCGCCGTCACGTCACGACACCACGCGACTCCGGGCCATGGACCGCCACCGTCGTCTGGCGTACGCCGGCACGGAGCACGTGCTGGGCCATCTGCGTCAGACACCCTGGATCCTGCGCACCACAGCGGCGGTCGGGCAGTACACCTTCACCTGCTAGCCGTGCCGTGCCGTGCCGCAGCCTCCACTGATGCCCGCGCTGTCCAAAGAGGCCTCCACTGATGGCCGCAATGCCCGGGGTCCGAGTGGTCGCACACAGCCCGCCGTTCACGTACGTCGAGCTATTTCGACCCGATAGCGGTGACGAGGCCCAGGCGACGTGACACAAGTTACGCTTGTCTGTTCGCACGTCTCACCTCGAGATCGTCCACGATCTCCAGCAGGGCACCTCGAGATCGTCCACTCCCTGGACACAGCCTCATTCATCATGTGTGTGCGGCGCATGACAGCGAGACGTGGTCAGCTGAAGGTCATCCACTCGCACAACGGCACACACGTGCTTGATAGCGAACAGGAACTGAGAGCGAGTCTACGGGAGTGGTCCCAGAAGAGAGAAGCCGACACTTCCTTCCAGTGCGGCACGCAGTTAATATTCATCCCACCAGCTTCACTGTATTTCAGCGGTGCGTCTCGTCAGGTCCGCGAAATGCGCCCCTCGGTCTGTCGTGGGTCGGCAATCCCTCATCGACGAGATTCCTGCGATTTGCATGGCCGAGATGGAGACGATACTGACGAGTCAACCGCATCCTGCCGCATGCGTGCTCTCGGATATCGACCTCTCGTCGGGGAAACGCTGGCGACACGGTCAGCGACTGGCCAACAACTTCTGGTACCGATGGAGGAGAGTGTATTTGCCGGCTTTCACCACATGGGAAAGAAATGGACGAGAGACGGCTCTGACCTGAGGTCAGGTGACTGCGCCCACAATATGGACAACAACGTGCCACTGGGAATGAGGAGCTGGGTGGCACCGTGCGGCTCATTCCCGGAGTCGACAGGTCTCGTACTGCCGCAGCGGAGACGGCCACCGGAGAGTGCAGATGGCGGACAGCGCAGCTCCGTGTACAGGACCGTGATTAGGTGACATTCCGCGTGAAGATTGTACATCGAGTTCTCCGAATTAATGGCTCGTCCGACAACTGTACGGATGATTGCATCGTCGGTTCTGGTCTTAAGATTTAGCAGTCAAAGTCTATATCGTTTGAGCTAGAGAGATGTCGTTTGCTTATGTGTTCGACAGCCGGCGATGTACTCGGCCCGGGGCACTCGCCGGGCCACACCAATGTGCGCATCACAGTCTACGAAAATCACCTTACTAACGGTGTCTCGAAATTATCGAAACGAACACCGAAGGCCCGAAAGAGTGCAACACGCATGGACTTGGGGATTTGCTTCCAGTAACTTCTCAGGGATCGGTTCTTCCGCGTCATTATGGGCCGCGAGCTATCCAATTGCTTGTATAAAATCAATGGAGTGCCTTATTGGCAATGGAGTGCCACAGTGCCTTATGCGGAGGCGGCACAGTGTCACCTCTTCTTGTCTTTATTCTGGACACACTTGTCCAGTCGCGGCATGAATGTTTATTTTGCCCACATATTTTCGCCATGATAGCTATTTTGCTGACTAAAATTGTACGTCGTGCCACAGCCCTGACACTCCGAAAGACGATTATGTTTCCTGTGGTTCTATTTTTTCATACTAAATTTATGATATGTCCGCTTCCTCGCGCGGATGGCTTCTCCTCTGTCCGCCACGGGTCCGGGGTACGCTGGGGAGCACTGGAGGTGTGGGATATACATGCGGATGCAGACGTAGGAACATTGATGTGAATTGTTCCATGCATTGTGGTTTCTCCTGCCCATCAGCAGATCAAGTTGTTTCTAGCTGTGTTCTGTGATCACTACAGTTCGCTTTGCGAAGGTTCCATCTCCGCGGCCTTTGTCCAAGGACCGGATTGTCGCGATGTTCCAGCCATGCTGGAAAATGTTCGTTTATCAGAAAGTATGTGTCCACGACCAATTAAAAGTGCGCACAAGTTGACGACTAGATATACTCAGGTACTTAACTCAGAAGTCTGTCCAGATGGCACACTAAAGTGAGTTCTAGTACCTGCGTTTAGGATGCATAGCGACTTCTCGTGTAAGAACTGCTCTATGAGATGCCCACGGCCGTTGGCATCTTCACATCCCCAAATGGTATGTCAATTAATATTGCCCAATATTAATACCGGCTCAGGAAGTTGAGAACATAGAAGTTTCAGCTCAGTAGATAGAGATGAATTCCCAGGAGGCAGGTAGACATTGCATAATCAGATTACTTGACGACTAAATTATACCCTGGCAGCGCGGCTTAGAGACTAGTATTCACGACTAGTGGTTGCGAGGGAACACTATAGTGGATGCCTAATGGCATCAACCATAGGAGATAATGTCAGAAGCTACTTCTTTTTGTTGGAGGCTGTACCATTTTATCTGGATTACGGAGACTGCGAACAGCTTTGTCTTCTGCAGGCAGAACGCCACCGGACAGACTTTGTTCAACACTGCCCTGCAGATAATGGGCACTGCCTCTAAATCCCTGCAATTGCATTGTGAAATAGCCCGTATAGAGGTTTAGTTAAACGGGGGGTTAAAGCAGGTTAGTTCATGGCGAGCTAGCCGGAACCCATGCCGGGTCGGGTGAGGTACGTCCTCGCGTCCCCAGACTGACCCCGCCTGTTGACGAGACAGGCCAGAGCCAGACGCACTTCCGGCCTGTTGGAGGCGACAAGCGGGAATGTTCGCCTGCCTGGGGTGGTGTAGGAGGTGGCCCCATCACCCTACCAGTATCTGCGGCACGGAGATAGCTGGCTCGGGGAGTTTGGGGACCGTGGGAGGCAGACCTTGGGGGCCTGTATTCTAGCGCTTGATGACTCGTCCTGTGGCCCAGTTCGGGATGTCCAGTCTGACGCCCCCCTCTCGTGGCCCCGGGCGGACCTCAAGGTGAAGTGTGGTCGGGTCGTCGAGGGTGCGACCACTGGAAACCGGTCGGAGGTCACGTTTGTCTCGTCGGAAATGGCTGGGGGGGGGGGGGAATTGGTGTAGTTTGAGAGGGCACAGGGATGGGCAGTTGGCTGGGTGGGTTTGGAGTTGGTGACGGTGGCGGATGATTGGAGGTTGACGGAGTGTTTCCCTGTCCTCTTCGTCGGTTGGACATGACTCTGCGACGTCGGTGCCGCGTGTCCCAGGCCAGGAGAGCTCCTGGGCTCTCTCTAGCGGGGATGGGTGTTGTGCGGAGGAGCGGGTGGGGAGGGGAGAGCTGGAGGTAGGGATTGAGGTGGTTGGGAAGGGGTTGGGTTTGGATGAAGAGGGACGGGCAGGCCTCCTGGCTCGCTGGGCCTGGATCCACTATCCTCCTTGAGGTGTCGCTACGGCGTGCTCAGCTGAGGACTCTCTCGTCACCATCTGGGGGAGGATGAGACTCTTTTCCCGGTATACACGCAATGGCAATGGCACGCATCAGGACACGGAGCTGAGTTATAAGATGGAAGGCACCTACCCATGAATGCGTTTTGTTTGATTGCATCTGAAACTGTCGTGTGATGCTAGGATTAAACTTGACCTTTGCAGCATGCGATATTCTCGGGTAAGCTGACTCATTGAGTTCACGCGCCTTCCGGAAATATGATCTTTTTGGAACCTTTTATGGCAAATGTCTCTTTCGCTGTCAAGAAAATGGGACAAGAGTGTTCTCATAGGCAGTGCGGGATTTTTGGTGGGGGCCGCAGTTGGAACAGTGTGGACTCTCTACCTCACATTTGTCTCTCACATGTTCCGCTGATCCACATCTCCTGCATGTCTCCCGGTTTCGACAATGCTGAGCACCGGAAACACCTCATCGGGTTGGAAACATATACATGGACCTTCACGCGGACATATCTGACGAAGATTAAGTCAAGAAGTTCCGTCGTTCGAAAAGTTAAGATGATATTGTTTGATGGTTGTATTTCTTGGTCTTTTCTAATTGAAATTGCTCGCGCCTCTACTACGCCCCACTCTGCCAGGCCTCTACCACGCCCCACTCTGCCAGGCCTCTACCACGCCCCACTCTGCCAGGCCTCTACTACGCCCCACTCTGCCAGGCCATCCACAATGTCGGCGCGCCTCTACCACGCCCCACTCTGCCAGGCCATCCACAATGTCGGCGCGCCTCTACCACGCCCCATTCTGCCAGGCCATCCACAATGTCGGCGCGCCTCTACCACGCCCCACTCTGCCAGGCCATCCACAATGTCGGAGTCCGAAACATTTCGCAAGTCGTTGCACTTGATAACTCATTTCGAGTATTTTTTGGTGCTGTGTGGTCGAATTTCGATGCGTACGGTGACTATTCGACTACTGGCTAAATGTCTTCTTTTAACGATTGTGATTTTATAATTAGGATACGAGGCGTAGGCAGACCGGCTACGATGCCGGGCCCTACATGCGTCACACTCGGAATCTTGGTAGGTCGGCTCATCTGTCCGTTGTTGGAGGGTACAGGTGGAATGTTTTTTGTGTTCATGGTTGCCATGCAGTTGTATTTATTTAGGCTCTTCGGGTTTCCAACCTCACCGGGCCCTACTGAGGCCAACCTCCCTGTTTCCCGCGGACGGGAGGACGTCAGGCGCCCAAGGAGCTATACGGGGAGGGCGGCGCCTTCGCACGACCGGGAGAGAGAGACTCACCACGCCGACCACACGAACAGCGCCGCCCACCCCTTGACCCCAGCCGGCCGGCGGGCCGGCAGACACTGGGAAGAAACCCAGCCCCCCCCCCCCCCAGCCCGAGGCGACGTGTCAATTGATCCGTATGGGTCCTACGGACCCCCCTCCCCCGCCCCTCCGGGATATCAGAACCAAAGAGACGTGTTGGTCCCCCAACAAAACTGGCACCGTGCGGCGGGGGACCTCATCCTCCAGGACTCCGTGAAGCCCTGAGGACGGGCTGAGGGGGTGTACTACCCCAATCAAACTGAGCGGACGGGTAGACCAGGAGAAGCTGGCCTATCTGCTCGCAACAGGGGAGGGGTTGTTGTTGCATGGTTGGATGAATGGCATACAAAGGGACGCTGAAATGGAATGGACAGTTGACTGGCAGATGGAGGGATGAGCCATGGAGGTTACGTGAGCCTCCGGAAACACCTCCGTGCTTCCACACCCCTTATCGGGACGGCTGTATTAACCCGAAGAAGCACCATTTCCCTTGTCAGCCAAGTGGCGATGGCTGACCCACTGCACGGTGGATCACAGCAGCGAGTTGGGCACCACAAACAAGAAGTAAATTGGCGGATACCAGGCTCAGAATTCGGTGCAAGTAAATCAATGGATGTAATTGAACAAAATAGCATGCCCAAGTCGCCCAAGTCGCTACGTGATGACATAGGTGAGCCTCATTGTGCTTTCCTGTCGATTTTGCTTCGTTGTGTTGTAATTTTGACTTGTGCCGCTGAGATTCGCTTCGTTGTGTTGTCACTGACTTTTGCCGCTGAGATTCGCTTTGCTTTTGTTGGGTTGGGCACTTCGGCCTCCTCAGGCCATTTCGTGCCATAATGGGAAAGTGTATATTATGTTATGCTAAATAATTAAGTCTATAAATCTTGGAACAGGTTTGTATCGCGGAGAAAAATGAAAAGTAGTTGGATGATAATTGGATGTTCATCCCCTAATAGTGTAGGCAGAGTAAAAGGAATTTTGTGTGTATGGCAAAAATCCGTCAGTGTTTTTCGTGGGCCTTGGTACTTCTGACAATGAAGGAGAATATGTGGAACTGTAAGATATGTGTTGAATGATGGGCATGAAGGTCGAGGTGAAGCCGTGTATATATATCGATGGGTAAGAAAAGTATGGCCGATGCGTAAACGTGATAGAACTTTTTCTTCGTGTCGGTTTTTTTTTATATGATGTGATCCAGGTATCGACAGCAGATTTGATGAAACGTAATTGTGTATGATTTGTGTTTGTGTTCAGTTTTGGTTCCAAAAATGTCGAATGCTCTGTTGTATGGGTGATGTAATGCCTTCAAAATGTGGTGGAATTTCTGTGATGTTTTGGAGGTGTAATGATGCTTTGGCTAATTTGTCGGCTTCTTCGTTTCCTGGGATACCGCAGTGGCTGGGCACCCACAGGAAACGGACCTTCACGCCCATCAGATGAAGTATTTCTAGATTATCGTAAATGGAGATATGGCAATGGTGCGAAATAGAAAGTGAAGAAAGTGATTGAAGAGCAGATTTGGAGTCGGAACAAATAACAGCACTGCGCATGGGGTGATAAATTGAACGGTTGCGGACATAGCGAAGAGCAATGAGGATGGCGTGCAATTCTGGGATGAAAATGGAGGTTCCGTTTGGCAAGCGATGCTGTTTGGTGTGTGTATCCGAAACTATTGCATTTCCAGTGAGGTTGGCGTCTTTTGATCCGTCGGTAAAAACAAAAGGAACATGACGATAACGAGAACGAAATTGGTGAAATTTTTGTTTTGCATATTCCGTACGAAGTTGTGGTTTTGGGGTGGTGGTCAGATAAAGAATGTATCGTTCGGCCATCTGCCACGGTGGTGTAGTTGGTGGAGAAAGAGAAGTAATGCGTGGAATAGTGAAATGAAGTTGTTCAGAAATTGTTTTGACTCGAGAAGCTATAGTGAGATCAGTTCGTTTTTCGGCTGGACATAAATAATCATGATGTAAATTTTGGAGAATTTGTAATGACGCGTGTGTGGGATGGTTTGTGTGAAATTGAATTTTGTAGGAGTACCTAAGTGTTTGCTGCATTCTACGGAGAGCTAGTGGAGGAGTTCCTGATTCGGCTTCTAAAGAAATAATGGGTGAAGTAGTCATTGCACCGAGTGCGATACGGATAAATTTATTTTGAATGGTGTCTAAAATGTGTAAGGAGGATGTGCTAGCACCGCTATATACTACGGACCCATATTCAATTATGGGTAGAACTAAAGATTTGTAAAGTAGTAGAAGTGTATGACGGTCGGCTCCAAGTGATGAAGAAGTGATGCATCGAAATAAATTAAGTCGGTGAAAACATTTGTGCTGGATGTGTTCCATGTGTTTACGCATTGAAAGCCTTCGGTCAAAAATAATACCAAGAAATTTAAACGAAGTTACAAAAGGTATATCATTGTTTCCGAGGTGAAGCGGTATGTCTGGGTTTGGGCAGGGTGTTGACTTACTAAATATCAGTGTTGCAGATTTTCGGGCCGACAAAAAATGAAACCATACGTCATGGACCATTCGTGTATTCTGTCCAGTGTGTTTTGTAAGCGAATTAAACAATGTTCATAATTTTTCCCGGAGCACCAGATTGCGCTGTCGTCTGCAAATAGTGAATATGATATATTGGTAGGCATGTCATCAAAAAGATCATTAATGATAATGTTAAATAATAATGGTGAGAGACGACTTCCCTGTGGTAGGCCGTTCTGAAGAAAATGGGAACGGAAATGGCTGACCGGTACCTAATGTGGAATCGACGAGAACCAGATAAAAACCTACTAAATAATGTGCTAAATGTCCTTTTATACCGAGTTGTTGAATTCTGAAGAGTAATGTGGAGGTTGAAAACCATGTCGTACGCTTTGCTGATGTCTAAAAATGCTGCGACTGTGTGTTCATGTTTTTTATAGCCTTGACGGATGTCTGTCTCCAACCGAATAAGATTATCTATGGTGCTGCGTCCTTGTCGAAAACCACATTGAAAGGGAGATATAAGAGAATTTGTTTCCAGGTGCCAGGTCAGTCTTTTTATAACCATGCGTTCGAAAAGTTTTCCTAAACAACTGGTGAGTGCAATGGGTCGAAAATTACTGGGGTTACTATGATCCTTGCCAGGTTTTGGGATGGGTATGAAGAAAGATTCTTTCCAACTTTCGGGGAAGGCATGAGTTGTCCATAGTGAATTAAAGGTTTGCAAAATGCTATGTTTGGTGTGATCTGGTAAATGTCTGAAAAAATAATAATGTATGTTGTCGGGCCCTACTGAAGTATTGCCGGGGGAGGAAATGGCTGCATCAAGTTCTGAAATTTGAAAAGGATAATTATATATTTCTGTGTTATCAGAATCAAATTGTGCGGGATCGAGGTAAAAAGTGTGTAGTGCATTTTCTATGAAACCCGGTCTGTAGTTGTCGGAGCTATGGTGGGCAATGGTATCCGCTATGCTGTTTACTATTGCTTCGGGTTCGGCAATGGTGGTATTGTGAATTTTGAGGGCCGGTAGTGATCTGAATGGGGATCGTCCGCTCAAACGGCGGATATTTTGCTTAAAGGTGTGTCAAAAGTGAGTTGCTGAAGGTAATTTGTCCATGAACGGCGCCTAGTATTACGTATAATGCAGCGTGTTCTTGCCCGTTCATGGTTCCTGTTGATTACATTTTGTTGGTCGGGATGGCGTAAATATTTTCTAAATGCTCGTTTTCTAGTGGCTATTGCTTGGGAAACTTCTATGGACCACTAGGGGACTGGGGTTCGTTTTGTGATAGGTTTTGTGAGTAGAATTGTTGCAGACGCTGCCTGTAAAAGTGTGTTGGTGATTAAATGAATGTTTTGTACTAGATAAATGTCCGGGTTGTATTGTAACGACGAAAGCTCCTCAAATTTGGTCCAGTCGGCCCTCGAAAGTTTCCAGCGAGGAATGAAACTTGGTGTGGTATCGGCAGTTGTTGAAATGGTCGGTACTAATTTAATGGGATAGTGATCGCTATCATGAATGTCTGTGTCAAATATCATGTCAAATATCATGAATGTCCAATCAAATTCGTTGGCCAGGGCTGGAGAACAGATTGTTAAATCAATGGCAGTTTCTGTATTGTGACCGAGGTGGGAAAAAGTTGGTTCACCGGTGTTGAGTAATACTAAATTGTGTCTGTCTAAGATATGTTCAACTATGCGTCCGCGGGTGTCTGGAAGTGTGCGTGTTCTATCCCACGCTGGGCTATGAGCGTTAAACTCGCCAAGTAAAATGAAAGGGTTTTTGAAATGTGTGATGAGGTTTTCTAATAGTGTCAAAATGTTTGTGTTGTCTGTGTGTGGCGGAATATATAGCGAACATACATCTATATTCCTACCATGGAAACGCAATGTACAAGCAACGGCTTGTAAAGGTGAATTCAGTGTAATTTGTGTATGTGTAAAATCATTGTTGATGTAAAGTGCTGTATCGCCACTGCGGTGTGGCCCATTGACCTCGTCGTGACGGTATAGCAAATAATTGGAAAGATTGAAATTATATGTATCGGTGGGTAAGAACCAGGTTTCCTGAAGTGCGATGAGAATAGGTGTGAGTATACTGAAAAAAAGCTTTCATTTCGGCCCATTTGGATATTAAACTATGGCAATTCCATTGTAAAAATCCAGACATTGGGATAAATATTATTGTTTGTATGCACCTTTCGGTGCGTGCCTCATCCATGCGTGGAGGTCAGGCGGGCGTGTAGATTGAGGTCGGACGACTGCACCCGAGCCGTCCGGCTGGTCGGTGACCTTGGCGGCCGTCTCATGGCGGCCTGCCATTGCCGCGGGGATGCCCGCCGGTTGGGAGTCGGTCGGGTCACGTGGTCGCCGGCTTGCACCGGGCGCCCCGGGTTCGGTCGGTGCGCCACGGAAGTGGCTCGCGTTTCCCCGGCAGCCGAATGGCTGCGGGGTCTGGAATTCCTTGCGGAATTTGTTGGCGTTTGTTTGGTCGGAATGGTCTGTGTGTTTTGAGCCAGGGTGTTTTGTGTAAGTGTGGTGAGTGGTACCAGTTTTTTAGTGGAGCTAATCCGGGAATCATGTCAGTTTGGATCGAGGTAGAAGTAGTGTTGACGCGACGTGTGGGAGGAGCAACGGTGGCCGCCTGGGAATAAGTTTTGGTGGTCGGGGAGGTGGCCTCGACTGTCCGCCGATCCTGCGGGTATGATACTCCGGTCGTGGCCTTGACGGCGCAAACCTCTTTTTCCCGTCGCCAGACTGGACATTGGTTGGAAGTAGTGAGGTTATCGGAGTGTTACAGCTGAAACAGTGGGTAGGCTTGGAGCAGGTGAAATCAGGATGGGGCGTTTCTACGCACTTGGGGCACCGGGCGGACTGGCGACAAGTTTTACTGCCATGCCCGAAGCGCTGGCAATTAAAACAGCGGAGAGGATTTGGAATAAATACGCGGACTTGGAATTGGATGTAGCCGGCGAGGAGGGTCTTGGGAAGAGTTGTAGAGTTGAAGGTAAGGACAAGGAGGCTTGTATCGCGTTTCTGGCCGTCTTTAAATGAGGTAATGCGGTGGACGTGGGTCACCCCCTCCGGCCTCAGCTCCGTCTGGATATCCGCCTCAGTCATGAAGCGGAGCTCCGGCGCGAAGACGGTGCCCTTGGTGGTGTTGCGGTTGGAATGTAGGGTAATGGTGACGGATTTACCACAAAATGTGGTGGTACGGAGGAGGGCTTTGGTCTGGGCTCGGGTTTGGGTTTTGATGACAAGGGTTCCGTTGGCAGGGGCTTCGATATCAGGATTGGCTAAGGAGCAGATGGAGAGGAGTTGTTTGGTCGGCCAGAAAACGTTAATACGGCGGAAGGAAACGGATTCCTCGACAGGCTTTACCACTATGAAAGAGCCAGCACTGTCGAGGTAGGGTTCGATGGGATCAGGTTGGGATGGCGTGGTCTGGTTTGAGCGTGGGTCTGTGGCGTGGAGAGTGATGGTCTGGTCGGAATTGCGAGGCGAGGTCTTGGTATGAGCGGGGTTCGGTGAGGGACAAAGGGCTTCCATGGCGTCGTCCAAAGGAATTGTCCGGCGCGAGTCATCAACGGTGGTATCGAGAGGTGGAACATCATGTGCAGAGTCCGGGGTTGTGCGATGGTCGTCAGGTGTGGTCAGCGGCGGAAATTCCGTCTCGGAGTCCGGTGGCGAGCTGGGGTCAGTGTCTTTTTTGCGTTCTTTCCCCATCGTGGGGAAAAAGCCCTACCTAGTGTAACTTAAAGAAACGAGACGGACACAGAAACACAGGGAATATAAATACGATGGGATGAAACAAATCCACGCGGGGTGACGGGTGTCACCCCAAGAAACGAACGAAAAGATCGACGGGTGTCGCCCCACGAAAATGAAGAAAAAAAAATAACTGCGGCGACGGGCAGTTAATCACGCCAAAACTGGCAGGGCGGAGTAATCAATGTGCTCCGGTAATGTGTGAGCTGATAGCAATGAATACTCCATGTATGGAGATTCGCTTCGTTGTGTTGTCACTAGCTTCTGTCGCTGAGATTCGCTTCGTTGTGTTGTCACTGACTTGTGTCGCTGAGATTCGCTTCGTTGCGTTGTCACTTTGACTTCTGTCGCTGAGATTCGCTCCGTTGCGTTGTCACTTTGACTTCTGTCGCTGAGATTCGCTTCGTTGTGTTGTCACTGACTTCTGTCGCTGAGATTCGCTTCGTTGTGTTGTCACTGACTTGTGTCGCTGAGATTCGCTCCGTTGCGTTGTCACTTTGACTTCTGTCGCTGAGATTCGCTTCGCTGTGTTGTCACTGACTTGTGTCGCTGAGATTCGCTTCATTTCCCGCCAAGTCGTGTCCTGTTCCTTGCTTCGTGTTTGTCACGCTGTAGCGTTCATAAATATGCATGTTCATTTTCTTCTTAATTAAGCCTTCACTATGACGAGGTCGGTCGATTTTTTTCTCGCAAGCCGAACACAGCAAAGGACAATATATTTTAAAATGACAGCAAATGGTTATCTTGGCGTTAAAAATCAGCTCCCGATAAAAATACCTGACTTTGTACTGGAAAATCTTTCCTCACGAAAAATATTACCGGTGTGGAAAATGATGTGGTGGTATACTTCACATACTTACTATACATCCAATGTCATGCACATTGTGTGCACATTGAAAGATTGTGATTGTCAATGGGTCGAAAAATAACGGGGGCTTTCAGAAGTGATCAAAACATAGTCATCTGGAATGTCTTTCAAAGTCAACTGCCGATTCCAATGACAGCTGAACCCTCTGAATTTGTCCCACATCCTTACTGAATGACTTCTCTGTACATTATCTTAATTATAAGCTATAACCCGTCTTTCTCTGCAATGTTCCACAATTTGTGTTGCCAAAAAATGGTCTCGTTCGGTTGTTAGATGTTTTGATGCTGGTCGACACTAATACGCAAAAACAGCAATTTTGTGTCAACACTGTCCGCATCGGGCAACACATTGTATCTCTTCATCCGATTGGCAAGTATTCCACTTCACCGTGATCCGAAAAACCTGATACGGCCACCTCCAAACGTATTTCTGTTTCGGCTCTAACTCGAAACTCGATCTACGATGTGATATGATGCGCGTGTGATTGCGGTGTGATGTGATGTGCGTGTGATAGCTATGTGATGTGATGTACGTGTGGCAGCGATGTGCTATGATGTGCGTGTGATAGCGATATGATGTGATGTGCGTGTGCTAGCGATGTGATATGATGTACTTGTGATAGCGATGTGATATGATGTACGTGTGATAGCGATGTGATATGATGTGCGTGTGGTCACGGTGTGATATGATGTGCGTATGATAGCGATGTGATATGCATCGAAGGGCTGGTGATTGATATGCGTGTTAGTGACTACCACATGTGTTTATATTCGTGTACCTTAGCTTGTGCTGCGCAAACCTAGCCCGTAACCTTACATTTGCTGACCTGACAATGGATTCACCAGCCTGTCGTAGCAGTCCAAATCTCACCAGTTTGTGGAATTGAGAGAGCTTGCAACGGATCACCGGAACATTTCGTCGTACCTCACAGCTGCACAACGAGATCGTTCATCGGCCTCCGAACCGGACGAGTTTAGCTGTCGGCTCGCGATATCCTCCCACACACCCACACCCACACACACACACCTACACACCCACACCCACACACCCACACCCACACACACACACACACACACCCACACCCACACACCCACACACCCACACCCACACCCACACACCCACACACCCACACCCACACACCCACACACCCACACCCACACCCACACACCCACACACCCACACACCCATACACCCACACACCCACAAACCCACATACCCACACACCCACACACCCATACACCAACACATCCAAACACCCCCCCACCACACACACACACAACCACACACCCACACACCCACACACCCACACACCAACACATCCAAACACCCACACACCCACACACCCACACACCCACACATCCAAACACCCACACACCCACACACCCACACACCCACACACCCCCACACCCAGACACCCACACACCCACCACACACCCACACACCCACACACCCACCACACCCACACATCCAAACACCCACACACCCCCACACCAACACACCCACACACCCACCCACACACCCACACACCCACACACCCACACACCCACACACCCACACACCCACACACCCACACACCCACCCAACACCCACACACCCACACACCCACACACCCACACACCCACACACCCACACACCTACACCCGGCAAACGCCGGCTGCCGCCAGATGGCTGCCACAGTCTGCTGCCACCCTCTGCTACCATAATCTATTGCCACACTCTGTTGCCACAGTCGGCCGCCACAGTCTGCTGCCACACTCTGCTGCCACAGTCTGCTGCCACAGTCTGCTGCCACAGTCTGCTGCCACAGTCTGCTGCCACAGTCTGCTGCCACAGTCTGCTGCCACCCTCTGCTACCATAATCTATTGCCACACTCTGTTGCCACAGTCGGCCGCCACAGTCTGCTGCCACTGTCTGCTGCCACAGCCTGCTGCCACAGTCTGCTGCCACAGTCTGCTGCCACAGTCTGCTGCCACAGTCTGCTGCCACAGTCTGCTGCCGCAGTCTGTTGCCACAGTCTGTTGCCACAGTCTGTTGCCACAGTCTGCTGCCACAGTCTGCTGCCACAGTCTGCTGCCACAGTCTGCTGCCACAGTCTGCTGCCACAGTCTGCTGCCACAGTCTGCTGCCACAGTCTGTTGCCACAGTCTGCTGCCACAGTCTGCTGCCACAGTCCGCTGCCACAGTCTGCTGCCACAGTCTGCTGCCACAGTCTGCTGCCACAGTCTGCTGCCGCAGTCTGCTGCCACAGTCTGCTGTCACAGTCCGCTGCCACAGTCTGCTGCCACAGCCTGCTGCCACAGTCTGTTGCCACAGTCTGCTGTCACAGTCTGCTGCCACAGTCTGCTGCCACAGTCTGCTGCCGCAGTCTGCTGCCACAGTCTGCTGCCACAGTCTGCTGCCGCAGTCTGCTGCCACAGTCTGCTGCCATAGTCTGTTGCCACAGTCTGCTGCCACAGTCTGCTGCCGCAGTCTGCTGCCACAGTCTGCTGCCGCAGTCTGCTGCCACAGTCTGCTGCCGCAGTCTGCTGCCACAGTCTGCTGCCACAGTCTGCTGCCACAGTCTGCTGCCATAGTCTGTTGCCACAGTCTGCTGCCACAGTCTGCTGCCGCAGTCTGCTGCCACAGTCTGCTGCCACAGTCTGCTGCCACACTCTGCTGCCACAGTCCGCTGCCACAGTCTGCTGCCGCAGTCTGCTGCCACAGTCTGCTGCCACAGTCTGCTGCCACAGTCTGCTGCCACAGTCTGCTGTCACAGTCTGCTGCCACAGTCTGCTGCCGCAGTCTGCTGCCACAGTCTGCTGCCACAGTCTGCTGCCACAGTCTGCTGCCACAGTCTGCTGCCACAGTCTGCTGCCGCAGTCTGCTGCCACAGTCTGCTGCCACAGTCTGCTGCCACAGTCTGCTGCCACAGTCTGTTGCCACAGTCTGCTGCCACAGTCTGCTGCCACAGTCTGCTGCCACAGTCTGCTGCCACAGTCTGCTGCCACAGTCTGCTGCCGCAGTCTGCTGCCACAGTCTGCTGCCACAGTCTGTTGCCACAGTCTGCTGCCACAGTCTGCTGCCACAGTCTGCTGCCACAGTCTGCTGCCGCAGTCTGCTGCCACAGTCTGCTGCCGCAGTCTGCTGTCACAGTCTGCTGCCACAGTCTGCTGCCGCAGTCTGCTGCCACAGTCTGGCCGTCCCGAGTGGAAACTGTCGGCAATAGAAATATCGGTGTGTTCACCAGTGCGTAAAGACATTTTTCACCCATTGCTGGGAAGAGTTGTTAAAAAATGATCCAAACCTGTCAACCACGCACGCGACCTAGCTACCCAAGTATTGTGGCGGCGGCGTATTGCAGCGGTGTCCTGACGTCCCGAGTCAGGAGATGGAGAGGCAGAGGAGTGGCAGATGGGGGAGGGAGAAAGGGGCAGGCGGCTGTTCCCCACAGCCAGCACCTGACCGACGTGGTCGGGTCTCGACGCGATACTCGGGACTATCGGCGGCTATGCCGGCCGGACGGCGGCGGCCGGCCAACATCCGACCGTCGGCCGGCCGCGCCGGCGACGGAGCGGACCATCGTCGGCAGCGACGAGGCGTCAGTGTGCGGCCGGCGGAGCGGCCACGCGGTCGGCGGCTCTGAGGTCGCGGAGGGCTGGCTGGGGCGCCACTGTCGCGCCAGCTCACTCTCTGCGGGAGGTGTGACCACGTCAAGGTACGTGGCCTGTGGCAGGATGATGTCGCCAGCTCACTCTCTGCGGGAGGTGTGACCACGTCAAGGTACGTGACCTGTGGCAGGATGATGTCGCCAGCTCACTCTCTGCGGGAGGTGTGACCACGTCAAGGTACGTGGCCTGTGGCAGGATGATGTCGCCAGCTCACTCTCTGCGGGAGGTGTGACCACGTCAAGGTACGTGACCTGTGGCAGGATGATGTCGCCAGCTCACTCTCTGCGGGAGGTGTGACCACGTCAAGGTACGTGACCTGTGGCAGGATGATGTCGCCAGCTCACTCTCTGCGGGAGGTGTGACCACGTCAAGGTACGTGACCTGTGGCAGGATGATGTCGCCAGCTCACTCTCTGCGGGAGGTGTGAACACGTCAAGGTACGGACCTGTGGCAGGATGATGTCGCCAGCTCACTCTCTGCGGGAGGTGTGAACACGTCAAGGTACGTGACCTGTGGCAGGATGATGTCGCCAGCTCACTCTCTGCGGGAGGTGTGACCACGTCAAGGTACGTGGCCTGTGGCAGGATGATGTCGCCAGCTCACTCTCTGCGGGAGGTGTGACCACGTCAAGGTACGTGACCTGTGGCAGGATGATGTCGCCAGCTCACTCTCTGCGGGAGGTGTGAACACGTCAAGGTACGTGCCCGGTGGCAGGATGATGTCGCCAGCTCACTCTCTGCGGGAGGTGTGAACACGTCAAGGTACGTGCCCGGTGGCAGGATGATGTTGCCAGCTCACTCTCTGCGGGAGGTGTGACCACGTCAAGGTACGTGACCTGTGGCAGGATGATGTCGCCAGCTCACTCTCTGCGGGAGGTGTGACCACGTCAAGGTACGTGCCCGGTGGCAGGATGATGTTGCCAGCTCACTCTCTGCGGGAGGTGTGACCACGTCAAGGTACGTGACCTGTGGCAGGATGATGTCGCCAGCTCACTCTCTGCGGGAGGTGTGAACACGTCAAGGTACGTGACCTGTGGCAGGATGATGTCGCCGGGTCACTCTCTGCGGGAGGTGTGAACACGTCAAGGTACGTGACCTGTGGCAGGATGATGTCGCCAGCTCACTCTCTGCGGGAGGTGTGAACACGTCAAGGTACGTGACCTGTGGCAGGATGATGTCGCCAGCTCACTCTCTGCGGGAGGTGTGAACACGTCAAGGTACGTGACCTGTGGCAGGATGATGTCGCCAGCTCACTCTCTGCGGGAGGTGTGAACACGTCAAGGTACGTGACCTGTGGCAGGATGATGTCGCCAGCTCACTCTCTGCGGGAGGTGTGAACACGTCAAGGTACGTGACCTGTGGCAGGATGATGTCGCCAGCTCACTCTCTGCGGGAGGTGTGAACACGTCAAGGTACGTGACCTGTGGCAGGATGATGTCGCCAGCTCACTCTCTGCGGGAGGTGTGAACACGTCAAGGTACATGACCTGTGGCAGGATGATGTCGCCAGCTCACTCTCTGCGGGAGGTGTGACCACGTCAAGGTACATGACCTGTGGCAGGATGATGTCGCCAGCTCACTCTCTGCGGGAGGTGTGACCACGTCAAGGTACGGACCTGTGGCAGGATGATGTCGCCAGCTCACTCTCTGCGGGAGGTGTGACCACGTCAAGGTACGTGACCTGTGGCAGGATGATGTCGCCAGCTCACTCTCTGCGGGAGGTGTGAACACGTCAAGGTACGTGACCTGTGGCAGGATGATGTCGCCAGCTCACTCTCTGCGGGAGGTGTGACCACGTCAAGGTATGTGACCTGTGGCAGGATGATGTCGCCAGCTCACTCTCTGCGGGAGGTGTGAACACGTCAAGGTACGTGACCTGTGGCAGGATGATGTCGCCAGCTCACTCTCTGCGGGAGGTGTGAACACGTCAAGGTACGTGGCCTGTGGCAGGATGATGTCGCCAGCTCACTCTCTGCGGGAGGTGTGACCACGTCAAGGTACGTGACCTGTGGCAGGATGATGTCGCCAGCTCACTCTCTGCGGGAGGTGTGACCACGTCAAGGTACGTGACCTGTGGCAGGATGATGTCGCCAGCTCACTCTCTGCGGGAGGTGTGACCACGTCAAGGTACGTGCCCGGTGGCAGGATGATGTCGCCAGCTCACTCTCTGCGGGAGGTGTGACCACGTCAAGGTACGTGACCTGTGGCAAGATGATGTTGCCAGCTCACTCTCTGCGGGAGGTGTGACCACGTCAAGGTACGTGACCTGTGGCAGGATGATGTCGCCAGCTCACTCTCTGCGGGAGGTGTGAACACGTCAAGGTACGTGACCTGTGGCAGGATGATGTCGCCAGCTCACTCTCTGCGGGAGGTGTGACCACGTCAAGGTACGTGACCTGTGGCAGGATGATGTCGCCAGCTCACTCTCTGCGGGAGGTGGAACACGTCAAGGTACGTGACCTGTGACAGGATGATGTCGCCAGCTCACTCTCTGCGGGAGGTGTGAACACGTCAAGGTACGTGACCTGTGGCAGGATGATGTCGCCAGCTCACTCTCTGCGGGAGGTGTGAACACGTCAAGGTACGTGACCTGTGGCAGGATGATGTCGCCAGCTCACTCTCTGCGGGAGGTGTGACCACGTCAAGGTACATGACCTGTGGCAGGATGATGTCGCCAGCTCACTCTCTGCGGGAGGTGTGAACACGTCAAGGTACGTGACCTGTGGCAGGATGATGTCGCCAGCTCACTCTCTGCGGAGGTGTGAACACGTCAAGGTACGTGACCTGTGGCAGGATGATGTCGCCAGCTCACTCTCTGCGGGAGGTGTGACCACGTCAAGGTACGTGACCTGTGGCAGGATGATGTCGCCAGCTCACTCTCTGCGGGAGGTGTGAACACGTCAAGGTACGTGACCTGTGGCAGGATGATGTCGCCAGCTCACTCTCTGCGGGAGGTGTGACCACGTCAAGGTACGTGACCTGTGGCAGGATGATGTCGCCAGCTCACTCTCTGCGGGAGGTGTGACCACGTCATGGTACGTGACCTGTGGCAGGATGATGTCGCCGGGTCACTCTCTGCGGGAGGTGTGAACACGTCAAGGTACGTGACCTGTGGCAGGATGATGTCGCCAGCTCACTCTCCGCGGGAGGTGTGACCACGTCAAGGTACGTGACCTGTGGCAGGATGATGTCGCCAGCTCACTCTCTGCGGGAGGTGTGAACACGTCAAGGTACGTGACCTGTGGCAGGATGATGTCGCCAGCTCACTCTCTGCGGGAGGTGTGAACACGTCAAGGTACGGACCTGTGGCAGGATGATGTCGCCAGCTCACTCTCTGCGGGAGGTGTGACCACGTCAAGGTACGGACCTGTGGCAGGATGATGTCGCCAGCTCACTCTCTGCGGAAGGTGTGACCACGTCAAGGTACATGACCTGTGGCAGGATGATGTCGCCAGCTCACTCTCTGCGGGAGGTGTGAACACGTCAAGGTACGTGACCTGTGGCAGGATGATGTCGCCAGCTCACTCTCTGCGGGAGGTGTGAACACGTCAAGGTACGTGACCTGTGGCAGGATGATGTCGCCAGCTCACTCTCTGCGGGAGGTGTGAACACGTCAAGGTACGTGACCTGTGGCAGGATGATGTCGCCAGCTCACTCTCTGCGGGAGGTGTGACCACGTCAAGGTACGTGACCTGTGGCAGGATGATGTCGCCAGCTCACTCTCTGCGGGAGGTGTGAACACGTCAAGGTACATGACCTGTGGCAGGATGATGTCGCCAGCTCACTCTCTGCGGGAGGTGTGAACACGTCAAGGTACGTGACCTGTGGCAGGATGATGTCGCCAGCTCACTCTCTGCGGGAGGTGTGACCACGTCAAGGTACGTGACCTGTGGCAGGATGATGTCGCCAGCTCACTCTCTGCGGGAGGTGTGAACACGTCAAGGTACGTGACCTGTGGCAGGATGATGTCGCCAGCTCACTCTCTGCGGGAGGTGTGAACACGTCAAGGTACATGACCTGTGGCAGGATGATGTCGCCAGCTCACTCTCTGCGGGAGGTGTGACCACGTCAAGGTACATGACCTGTGGCAGGATGATGTCGCCAGCTCACTCTCTGCGGGAGGTGTGAACACGTCAAGGTACGTGACCTGTGGCAGGATGATGTCGCCAGCTCACTCTCTGCGGGAGGTGTGAACACGTCAAGGTACGTGACCTGTGGCAGGATGATGTCGCCAGCTCACTCTCTGCGGGAGGTGTGACCACGTCAAGGTACGTGACCTGTGGCAGGATGATGTCGCCAGCTCACTCTCTGCGGGAGGTGTGAACACGTCAAGGTACGTGACCTGTGGCAGGATGATGTCGCCAGCTCACTCTCTGCGGGAGGTGTGACCACGTCAAGGTACGTGACCTGTGGCAGGATGATGTCGCCAGCTCACTCTCTGCGGGAGGTGTGACCACGTCAAGGTACGTGACCTGTGGCAGGATGATGTCGCCGGGTCACTCTCTGCGGGAGGTGTGAACACGTCAAGGTACGTGACCTGTGGCAGGATGATGTCGCCAGCTCACTCTCCGCGGGAGGTGTGACCACGTCAAGGTACGTGACCTGTGGCAGGATGATGTCGCCAGCTCACTCTCTGCGGGAGGTGTGAACACGTCAAGGTACGTGACCTGTGGCAGGATGATGTCGCCAGCTCACTCTCTGCGGGAGGTGTGAACACGTCAAGGTACGGACCTGTGGCAGGATGATGTCGCCAGCTCACTCTCTGCGGGAGGTGTGACCACGTCAAGGTACGGACCTGTGGCAGGATGATGTCGCCAGCTCACTCTCTGCGGAAGGTGTGACCACGTCAAGGTACATGACCTGTGGCAGGATGATGTCGCCAGCTCACTCTCTGCGGGAGGTGTGAACACGTCAAGGTACGTGACCTGTGGCAGGATGATGTCGCCAGCTCACTCTCTGCGGGAGGTGTGAACACGTCAAGGTACGTGACCTGTGGCAGGATGATGTCGCCAGCTCACTCTCTGCGGGAGGTGTGAACACGTCAAGGTACGTGACCTGTGGCAGGATGATGTCGCCAGCTCACTCTCTGCGGGAGGTGTGACCACGTCAAGGTACGTGACCTGTGGCAGGATGATGTCGCCAGCTCACTCTCTGCGGGAGGTGGAACACGTCAAGGTACATGACCTGTGGCAGGATGATGTCGCCAGCTCACTCTCTGCGGGAGGTGTGAACACGTCAAGGTACGTGACCTGTGGCAGGATGATGTCGCCAGCTCACTCTCTGCGGGAGGTGTGACCACGTCAAGGTACGTGACCTGTGGCAGGATGATGTCGCCAGCTCACTCTCTGCGGGAGGTGTGAACACGTCAAGGTACGTGACCTGTGGCAGGATGATGTCGCCAGCTCACTCTCTGCGGGAGGTGTGAACACGTCAAGGTACATGACCTGTGGCAGGATGATGTCGCCAGCTCACTCTCTGCGGGAGGTGTGAACACGTCAAGGTACGTGACCTGTGGCAGGATAATGTCGCCAGCTCACTCTCTGCGGGAGGTGTGACCACGTCAAGGTACATGACCTGTGGCAGGATGATGTCGCCAGCTCACTCTCTGTGGGAGGTGTGACCACGTCAAGGTACGTGACCTGTGGCAGGATGATGTCGCCAGCTCACTCTCTGCGGGAGGTGTGAACACGTCAAGGTACGTGACCTGTGGCAGGATGATGTCGCCAGCTCACTCTCTGCGGGAGGTGTGACCACGTCAAGGTACATGACCTGTGGCAGGATGATGTCGCCAGCTCACTCTCTGTGGGAGGTGTGACCACGTCAAGGTACGTGACCTGTGGCAGGATGATGTCGCCAGCTCACTCTCTGCGGGAGGTGTGAACACGTCAAGGTACGTGACCTGTGGCAGGATGATGTCGCCAGCTCACTCTCTGCGGGAGGTGTGAACACGTCAAGGTACGTGACCTGTGGCAGGATGATGTCGCCAGCTCACTCTCTGCGGGAGGTGTGAACACGTCAAGGTACGTGACCTGTGGCAGGATGATGTCGCCAGCTCACTCTCTGTGGGAGGTGTGACCACGTCAAGGTACGTGACCTGTGGCAGGATGATGTCGCCAGCTCACTCTCTGCGGGAGGTGTGAACACGTCAAGGTACGTGACCTGTGGCAGGTTGATGTCGCCAGCTCACTCTCTGCGGGAGGTGTGACCACGTCAAGGTACGTGACCTGTGGCAGGATGATGTCGCCAGCTCACTCTCTGTGGGAGGTGTGACCACGTCAAGGTACGTGACCTGTGGCAGGATGATGTCGCCAGCTCACTCTCTGCGGGAGGTGTGACCACGTCAAGGTACGTGACCTGTGGCAGGATGATGTCGCCAGCTCACTCTCTGCGGGAGGTGTGACCACGTCAAGGTACGTGACCTGTGGCAGGATGATGTCGCCAGCTCACTCTCTGCGGGAGGTGTGAACACGTCAAGGTACGTGACCTGTGGCAGGATGATGTCGCCAGCTCACTCTCTGCGGGAGGTGTGACCACGTCAAGGTACGTGACCTGTGGCAGGATGATGTCGCCAGCTCACTCTCTGCGGGAGGTGTGAACACGTCAAGGTACGTGACCTGTGGCAGGATGATGTCGCCAGCTCACTCTCTGCGGGAGGTGTGACCACGTCAAGGTACGTGACCTGTGGCAGGATGATGTCGCCAGCTCACTCTCTGCGGGAGGTGTGACCACGTCAAGGTACGTGACCTGTGGCAGGATGATGTCGCCAGCTCACTCTCTGCGGGAGGTGTGAACACGTCAAGGTACGTGACCTGTGGCAGGATGATGTCGCCAGCTCACTCTCTGCGGGAGGTGTGAACACGTCAAGGTACGTGACCTGTGGCAGGATGATGTCGCCAGCTCACTCTCTGCGGGAGGTGTGAACACGTCAAGGTACGTGACCTGTGGCAGGATGATGTCGCCAGCTCACTCTCTGCGGGAGGTGTGACCACGTCAAGGTACGTGACCTGTGGCAGGATGATGTCGCCAGCTCACTCTCTGCGGGAGGTGTGACCACGTCAAGGTACGTGACCTGTGGCAGGATAATGTCGCCAGCTCACTCTCCGCGGGAGGTGTGAACACGTCAAGGTACGTGCCCTGTGCCAGAATGATGTCTCCAGCTCACTCTCGCGGGAGGTGTGAACACGTCAAGGTACGTGACCTGTGGCAGGATGATGTCGCCAGCTCACTCTCTGCGGGAGGTGTGAACACGCACACCACGTGACGGTGTCGGCGTTACGCAACACGACCACATCAAGGTACGTGCCCTGTGCCAGGATGATGTAGTCGAATTATTTTATTTCCATTGCTTTCAGATCATGGAATGCCATGCATAGAAGGGCAATTGTTTACAAAAATTCGATTCGATAATGTGGAAACCAAACATGGAGGTGTAAAGGGTCGCTAACTTCTGTTTATAATTGGCTCCTCAACATGCTTCACTTGTATTGTTCCAGAATTGTGGGGTCGTCTTAGTTTAATTAATGAGCTAAAGTTAGTTGGAAATTGACATGCTGTGAAATAGTAGATGGCTTATTATTGATAATTTTATCAAATCAGGAAGTTGCACCATGCCAATGCTCAAATATTGATGATAAACTTTGGGGTTGATAAACTTTCCCAAAACTTCGAACTGTATTTTTCTGAAATATAAAAGGTATACTGTGTGCATTGCAACCTACACCCCAGACAAGACAGCAATTGTTCAGCTAAGGCAACACCAATGAATTGCAAAGGAGGGCTGTTCTTTTGTCAATTAAAGATCAGTTCCATTCCATTATTCCTATGATCCTTGGAATTGTTGGATATTCAGTTAATATGAGAGGCAAATTTGTATTGTCTTCAGAAATAAGAACGAACAGATGTTTAACTTCATTCACTTGCCCACCTGCATAGTTATTCCATGGCGGTTCTAAGTAAAGGCCTTTACCACAATAACAGACGAGCAACGTGTTGGAGGAAATTTAGTGATTAGAGAAGTTGACCTGTTAATAATGCTTTGCAATTCGGATGCGTTTGCTTGCTTGAATACGATTATCATGGAACAAAAACTTCGTTTTGGAGCCTATTTTTGACAAGATATTGATGTAAATTGGAAAAGAATTGGCACCATAATTGATCCCAGGATGGCGTCCATAGCGAGAGAGCTAAAATATGATGTAAAATTTCGAATTTTTACATACCATGATGTTAGTTGGACAGGCATGATGATAGAAGTTGGTGGGTTTGATCCGGATACCATGTTTCTCATTTCATCAAGACGAGTGGCCGCTATCCGGAGATCGTCCAGCAAACGAATGACATATTGTCTAATGTGAAAAGTTTTTGCAATTTCATGTTGTAAGATTAATATTGACATGCAACTGGTTTTGTTCATCTGGAATCCGATTTAGTTCTGAAGAGGAATACTATTTTCAAGCCAAAATGGTGATATTCATCAAAACCCATTCGGATTCCAGATGAATAAAAGCAGCTTCATGCCCTCATTAATTCCACAAAATGAAATTACAAGAGCTTTTTAAAGTCGATAACATGCCATTTGTTTCCTTGACGACCTCCGGATAGCGAGCACTGGTCTGGACAAAATTAGAAATATGGTATCCGAATCAACCCCAATGTGATGCCTTACCCTGATGAATGCAAGTATTCCAATACATTTGACAGCATTTGTTGACAACACTTGACAACATTTACGGGGCGATAATTGTGAATTAACTTCTTAATCCCATTTTGGTGCACTGCCCTAATCACAGTTACTTTAAAAGCAGCACAAAAGTTTTTTTTTCAAACCAAGACATGAATTGAAGAAATGTATGGGATGTTGCAATATACATTACTATGTGCTGTAATACTTTTGCATTCATTAGATATATTCCAGCTGCAACATTACTCAAGGTTTATTTTATGATAATGTTAGTTAATTCTGATACATGCGTATGTGGCATATTAATGCTCTTTCTGATATACATAATAAATTTAGAAGTTGGTTTTCATCATCATATGAAATTTTACTCTTAAGATTTTATCCACTTTCAAGGAAGCATTATTAAATGACTCGGGTACCCTAACATCATTAATTTCATAGCGTATGAACACTAATGCCAAATGAAAATTTAGGATGACATCACCCTTTCATGCTTTGGTCATAATATTGCAACATCCTAAGATGATTTTTAATGATTTTTTATGGTTTTTGAATTCCTGATGATTGGAATTATTTCAGGCAATGCTTAGCAGCCTTGCGATTTGATTTGTGCACCTGCTGCATTCCTTCGTATTACAAATAATAGGTTCCTTTTATTTCTTTCCAAAACGCATCTTTTTCCTTTATGCCATTCAGTAGGTTAGTTGGAACTCATGGGTTGGTCTCCTACTATGGTTTTCATTGATATACATGAAACAGCCTGCAGCGCATTTTCCCAGCAAACAAGGGGCAAGGGACACTTCCCAGCACGGGGTCGGGAGGAGACCATTTGAGATGCGATAATTTTTAATGTTTGGATGCAAAGTACATAATATAGCCTAAGCGCAGAGGTCGATTTCGGTTTTTGAATGCGAAAAAGCTAGTTCAGGAGCTGGACGGGTCTGTGGGAACAAAAGGACTTCTTGAGACCTAATGGGATCCCTGTCCCACTTGAGAGCTGGTGGTCCTAGTGAGCTAGAGGACCGCTAAGAGCTTGATGGGCTAGACGGCAAGTGTGTGTGGGGGGGGCAGGTGCGGACGTGAAGTGCCTCGTGACGGTTGTGAGGGGCCCCTGGACCGATGCATAGGGAGTCTTGGACCGATTTACGCGATCCTGGACCGATGCATAGGGCAGTCCACTGGTAGTGCCCACGGGCAGATGCTGGGGCCTCTGGCCGGGCAAACGTGAAGGGCCTCTCAGCGAACGGAGGGGCCTCGGGTCGGCGGAAGTCCCCCGGGCTGACAGAGAAGGTTCTGGCCAGTAAGAGGGTCCCTGAGCCAACGGAGAGGGCCCCTGACTCGACAGAGAGGACTCCTCATCCGTCGACCCAGACGCTTTTCACGTTGACCCGGACCGTGGCCATCAGCGCCCGTGTGAATCGTGGGAACTCTCCATCTACTCGGGCACCATCTTCATCGGCCAGGGACCCTCTCAATCAGCCCGGGCCCGCTTTGTCGCTCCAGGGGCCTTCCAAGTCGGCTCTGGAGCTTTCACCGATCGCCCGGAGGCCTCCTGGAGCACCAACTATATTGTTTGATTCGCTACGCACTATGTTGAAGCACGTGTTCAAGGACAACTTGGGTTACCAAGTGGTTCAAGAACCACAGTCCAGTGACCCCTCCCCTGGATCCGCCATTAGCTCTGATTGCGCCATTACGGTCAAGATACCACAATTAGGCCAAATGAATGCCTGGTCTCAGATAGGCCTATTTTTCCAGTGTTGCAGGCTTTGGGGTGCTGCTGTAAACAATTAGTCCATTGTATTTATTTCGCGTATTATCTTCAACGACAGGGGCCAATTGGCTTCTTTATGATTCCATTATCATAAATGTAGACAATGTGGAGAAAAGTGTTGCCTCCAATACCTAAATGCACAACTACGCCTGATGCATCTGAGTTGCATTCCTGTATTCCCCTGACCTTGCACTTTCTAGGGGAATGTGGCGCAGCGTTCCACACCTCGGGTGTTCTTCTGGCAATGGTGTGAAAAATGAAGGTGGTGACCTTCATTCTCCAGGTGTGGATTCAACTCCAGGGACACATGAACGATTTTCAGACGATATTGTCGAACCGTGACTGTATTCTGTCTCCACCCCTTAACGTTAGAAACTGGGAATTCAGCACATTTGACACTGGAGCCCAATATTTGTTGTTTTTATTGGTGCGATCAAAATGTTTCGTTCAGCCGCTCCAAAGCTCAGCTTCTGCCCTTCCCAGGTTCCCATGCTCCTGTCTAACCTAGACACACGTAGCCGATCCCACCCCCGACATCTCAATCGCAGATAAAAAAATCTCTTTTTCCGCGCTCATCATATGTCATGCTACTACGCGGATCCCTTACTATTTGACCTATGCGGCTTGGTGTTCTTGGCTACTAATATTCAGGTATTATATTCCAGGTATAATAATTATCAGGTATTATATTCAGCAACTGACAACCCATAGCGCAACGGCAGTGATCCGACCCGACCTCTGCCGCCTGATCCGGCGACAGGAACACGGCCGGGGGCGGCAGTGCTTGACCTGGCGAGGAAATGATCTGACCGACCTCTGCCGCCTGGCCCGGCGACACGAACACGGTCGGGGGCGGCAGTGCTTGACCTGGCGAGGAAATTATCCGACCCGACCTCTGCCGCCTGGCCCGGCGACACAAACACGGTCGGGGGCGGCAGTGCTTGACCTGGCGAGGAATTCATCCGACCCGACCTCTGCCGCCTGGCCGGCGACACTAGCACGGCCGGGGGGAGGATCAGTGCTTGACCTGACGACAGGTGGACGGCTCATGTCTCTCCGCGCTAGAGATGAACTCCGGCCGTGGCTGCCGCCACACACTCTTGCAGCGCATCTAAAGATATATCTGAATTTTCACCCCTCCCCCTTCTATCCGGAATCCATTGCTACGCCGGCATCCATGCACCTAACACGCGCCCTGGAGGGCCTCTGAAAATTACGCGCACTGGAGAGGGGGGCGGATTCCGCCCCCCCCCCTAAGATCTCGGCTCCTATTAAAGCTGGAGGACCTAAATTAGTAGGGTGAATGCGTACGGTAGTGAACTCTATTGTGTGCAAATTTCATGACCTTAGGTCAATATCTTCAAGGCCAAATGAGGTCACATTTGTCAAAATTGTATTGTTTTGCGTGGCTTGGCTTGTCATTGTTATGGATCGCTATGATTGTGTTTAAATGCTCCAAAATGGGCATCAATGATGTTTTGGACATTACTAATGATGCCATACAGATGCCAGACCCGGCATTTGACCTCAGGTCACCTATATAGCAGCACTTTATCAGGTCAGTTACCTGTTCCAGTTACCGGAACCGGGCCGCCCGCCCGACTGCTCCGTCGGGCAGCTCGGCGCAATCGGCTTCGCGAAGAAAGGAGTGAAGTACATGAATAAAGTATGGAAACGCAATGACAAACAGTACAAATGACAAACAGTAGTGCATTTATGACAACATTCCAGTTGACCAAGTTTGGTTCCATTAACCTGTCATGAACTTGACCTGACTTGACCTCGGTGACCTAACATGACCTTGAAATTATATAGCATATCAATATACATCAAAGAAGTCGCTAGTGTTGCCAACAACACTTCCCTTTTGCGGATATACGGGAAACGCATCAGCGCCGATTTTTGTGGTCTGGCGCTACAATTTTGTGTTACTTTAACGGTCCCTAACCCGAAAAATATTCTGCCGATTTCGATTTGTCTTCCTTTAAACGACGCGCCGGTCATTTCTAACCAGGTACGCAGAAAATCGCGTATATCGACCGGTAAAATCTGCAGTTATGTACGAAAAACCGGAGGGGTGGGCGTGTTTCGCCCCCCCCCCCCCTCCAGTGCGCGTTTTAAACCGCCGCAATTGCCACTGTACAAGGAGTGCATCGCATTCAAAAGCGTTCTGACATCACCTGGGTCGGGGGTGGAGGGGGTGGTGCGGAACACGCAATTCCGGCATTGGCGCAGGGAAGTACGACATTCTTGGGGGCACATCGCCGCCCTTAAATGCGGACATTTAACATCAGCACAAGAATCCACAAGGATTCCTACAGCTCAGTGTTCTGCTTCAAGTGATTTCAAGACACACTCGATCTCTTGATGCTATTCCGATACTAGGTACATAGATACATACTAGGTGTCAGACGCATAAAACACGGACGAGATTCAAAGACAGACCGCCGTGTAGTGTCGCACACTATGCTCGATTGTGACTGAAAACACACCGCTTGTAGTGTGGTGCGAATTTCAGATGTTTGTGAGTGTCAAGGTGGAATGATACTATCCGGAGGTGATCCACTTTCATATTTCTCTAAAATAATGCTGCTTCACAACTTTACAATAAAACGTGAAAGAAAGGATTCATCCGCAGCCTACATACATCCATGTCCTTCATCATAATATATATCCCTTACAATGCAACAGGAACTTTGTGTTACATCCGACAACTCATAATCCCTGTATAATAGTGCCAGATGGCGTCACATTGGCTGTTTTTTTTATGTGAGTCAAGTAATAAAAGAATGGTTCCGGTATTTTGATATACCGAATGAATATATATTTATTTTATTACTCGATATGTAAAGCATGCGAAAGACTTCAAATATATAGATCAATTGCAGGTATTCCAAGTATATTCCATTCGTGCTAGAGGAAGCCGTCGACATTGTTTCCTGGTTCACATTAGCCGTTGCAAAACGGCACATGCATCATGCACATGCATCATGTATATCATGGCACTTGTGACAGCTTGCCATGCATTGTATCAAATGCTGGCGGTATGAAGGGCACCACTGTCTTAAAAAACACGGTTCATATAATATGTAGCACAAATGAGTGACGCATGGTGAGAAAATGCTGCGATTAAATTGATTAAATTATGTTTGGTTTGGTTTGCATGCAGTATCAGCGTCCAGGATTGAAAGGGAGGAAGCCAGCATACATAGCGGGATGGCATCCCGCTATGTATGCTGGTTTCATAATACATAACCAGCATACATTCGCAGACCTATTCGACATGGAGAAGAGGTTGCATCAATAGCACAATGGCAGTGCAGTCTGCTCCATGCCCGGGGGTGCTGAATTGCCATGCCATGTCCGGCGGAGCTGAACTGCCATGCCATACTACCTGGGGAGCTGAGCTGCCATGCTATACCCGGGGGTGCTGAACTGCCATGCTATACCCGGTGGTGCTGAACTGCCATGCTATACCCGGTGGTGCTGAACTGCCATGCTATATCTGGTGGTGCTGAACTGCCATGCTATACCCGGGGATGCTGAACTGCCATGCTATACCCGGGGGTGCTGAACTACCATGCTATACCCGGGGATGCTGAACTGCCATGCTATACCCGGGGGTGCTGAACTGCCATGCTATACCCGGTGGTGCTGAACTGCCATGTAATGCCTGGTCGGCGCCAGTGCCGAAAGCGAAATGGTAGCAATACTGCTATGCAATACACATTGTGCCAGATTATGCAGTGTTGCTCTCACCATAGCTGATCAAGGCAAGAGAACTAGGCCTCACCACATACACCTACACCAGAGCTCCTTGCCACACGCTTGGGCTTTGAAAGAGATGGTGCTTCTGAGCAAGAGAGCAAGAGAGCAAAGAGATGGTGCCTTGCAGCTTAGCTAATGACTCAAGCAACATTTCACCAATTGCACTTCATAACAGTATTCGGTTGATTCTTCAAACTGGGGAAGTCATCATGATTGCTTGGAGAAACAAGCTGGAGCCCAATGTCTCCTTAGCAGTTTGTGGATTGCATGGTGGCTTCTGAATCCATTGGTGACATGATGTCTGCTCGTGTCCTGTTTTTGTGCATTACTTACCCTCGTCGTCTTTCCGGTCAGATCTTCGCACCCCCGTCTCGGGAGCCTCGGGAGGGGGGTTCTTTTATACCCCTCTAATTTCCAAACCAAGCGTTACAGTAAAACGAAAGTGGTGTCATCGGAACGCGCTAGACGAGTAGGACCGGAAACCAGGCCCGACATTTTCTCCCACCCCTAAAAAATGATGATATAAGGGGATGTATGTGACCACGACTGACATCAGGGTTTTATGTTTTTGGCTCTAGGGAGATCATTTTGGGGAGATTTTAAGAACGAAAACTAGTTGTGTAGGGGGTCCGGGCCACGTCGGGCTGGGCGGTGTCGGAGCGGGCTCTGGGGGCACTGGGCGGCACTGCCGGGCGGATGGGTCGCTGGGCGGCGACTGCGGCAGGCCGCCACCGGCGGGCCGGCTGGTTGGTTGGGGTTGTGTTGCTCCCTCTCTTGCCCACCACTTCGACCGCCGCTCCGACGTCCTTCCAACCTTGCTGCGGCCCGTTGCCACCACTACACGAATTTATATAGCGAGGCCAGGCTCCCATCCACAACACATCCGCCCGTGAGTGCGCCCGGCTGGTCATGTAGCGAGGAGGGGTTGTAGGCTTCGGGTGTGATGTGACACTGATGGATGGTTATGATAGAGGTACACGACATGGGTACTGCCACCGCCGCCGGCACTCGTCCAATTACAGGACCCACCCGTGTACCACCAGACAACAATACATCCACCATCCACTCACCCCCCCCCCCCGCACACATAACACAGCCGACGTTCTCGGGGCAGCCAGATGCAAGCAGGGCCCGGGTAATATGCAGTAAAATTTTGGCAGTGATGTTTCTTACAGCTTAATACTTGCGTTGAAATCGAACCAATTCCACTGGTCCTTAAAAGTGCCCCTTTAAGCATTTATGCAACAGTCACTCGCTCCTTTCATTCCGCACGATCATTCGGTCCCTAATAATACGAAAACGAGTTCGCCCACGATTTTCCGCTCCAATGTTACGCAAGCAGTTAGCGAGTCGTGCTTCCTTTCACTGGGGACTTGGTTAGTCCCGAATGCATGTTAATTACCCGCTCCGAGGCCTACTTGTAAACGGCTGACGCGACTCTGCTGATTGCATAATTTGTATATATTGTCGTTACTGCCTTTAAGGCTTTGCAACACTGGGCGGTGAAACTTTCCCTGGGCTTCTGTGCTGTCTTATAACTGAACTCAGGTATTAATGGCCAACTTACCTAACCTTACCCAATCGACCCCATGCCTGGCCTTACACGTTGAAGACGTGCGACCAGCGTCACGTATCCCACGGGTGGGCACGGATCCCTACCACGTTGGGTACGTCCCCTGGTCGTCGTTATACCCTAGCCGGCCCTACCCTTTCAGCTCCGGGACTTACGACATGCCAAACCAGTCCGTGCGTCCCCCGATCCTTTGTACCATCCGTGCCCACGTACAGCGAACGGAGGCGGACTCATTACCCGGCAGTGTTTTGCCTATATATCCTATTGTCCGGCGCCGAACTTCCGGCGAACGCAATGTGGGGCCCCCTCTAACGGGCCCTCCCACATGCATACCATGCTCGCCCCCTCATCTGCGCCCTTGGGTCACAAAGGCCAGCGGGATTTTGCGGTCAAGAGATACCTGAGCCCAGTTAGCAGTTACCACTTGAATAGTGCCCAGGAGTAACAATCAGGAGAGTTTCGTCATTGCGCCCTTTCGTCGTGCCCCCCCCCCCCTTTGAGGAAGTTGGGCGCTGTATAACCAATGCAGTTGATGCGCCCTAAAACCCTAATAACCAACCAACCCTTGAGGAAGTAAGGGTCAAAGGCCCCTCACGGTCGACGCCCGAGGACATATCGCCCATAGGAGGGCAGCTGGCAGGCTGTCGCTCTCGCTAGATATGTGTGCACTTTCCTGCGGATGCCATCAAGCTCTTCTCTCGTCCATACCCTATCTCCGTAAATTCGCCCGAGTGAAAAGAGGGACCGTGCCAGAAACAGACAGATGTTTAGACCGAAATCATAAGACAGAGACAGCGACCGAGATCGAGATCGTGACCGTGCCAAGGGCGGACAGATAAACTGGGGCCGAGTGTTCTCCCAATAGTGCGATCAAAGCAGTGATAGAAACAGAAAGATATTTATACTGAAATCAAGAGACAAAGACTGAGATTGAAATCAATGACAGATTTTTACAGGAAATGTTGCAACAATTTCCTTCCCATCAAGGTATTCCCTTCAGAATTGTATCATTATTCCCAACCAGCTGTCCAGACCACTACACGTGTTTTTGCGTTGATATTGACATCAGTTGCTTGCTCACAAACTGTATCACAATTAATTATTAAGCATCGAATCAGGAAGCAAGTTTGGCAAATTTGTCCATAGGTCAGGTTAGAGAGGCGAAATCCCATCCAGGTATTTATTTGGAGTCCAGGGGAATCCAACTCCATTCATATCAGACACCATCCACATTTACATTTACTCCTACGCTAAAATATAAAAGAAAGGAAAGACATTATACATACACCTGAACACTGGGACAATAACTATTTCTATCTACACACACGCACAATTGCCACCAACACACACACATATACATCCCCCCACGCGGAAGACGCCAGCGCCGGTGGGGTTGGTGACGCTGGGACGGTGGTGGTGACGGGTGAGGCTCCATGATGCCGAGCAGCACTCACATGGCGATGGTGTGTGGCGGGTGGCCTCGGCTAAGCTCTTCCTCTCCTCCATCCGATAGCTCAGCCATCTTGCTCGGATTTCCCTGAGTGTGTCGGTCCGGCGTCCACCGCCGCGCCTCTGATTCCCCTGCGTCTCTCTGTCCGTTCTGCCCTGTTCTTCCCTTCACCGTGGCGCGCCCATGAGTTTTCCTCTCCCTTCATCGCCTCCGGCTTTGGGTACTTTCTCTTCCATTTTTTTTAACGCCGAAAACCGAAAGTTCCCCCCCCCCCCACCCAAACCAGTGGGCTAGATCCACCAGTGGCCTCCATTAGCTACGTATGTAGCTACATATATAGCTACCAGTGGACAAATTAAGCCTATTGTGTACAGCATGAAAAATCGTACCATTGTTGGGAGGAGCATTGTTTCGGCCCCCGTGATATCTAGATAACCAATGGCTAGACGATATTTGAAGACAATGTCGTTTGAAATCTTGCATCGTTACCTACCTCTTACCTGCATCGATACCTACATCTTACAGACATCCTATCAAATTAAATTTTGACATTTTGAAAGACAGGAGACATGATGCAAAAAGTGGTAGATTATGCTAATGGTAGATGTTTTGCCATAGCTCTTGGGAATAGTATTACGTTCCGGTCCAATTACAGCCAATCGACTCTGAATTAATAGTGCCATCAATGGTGGAGTAACAAAGGTTAATTTAAAAATCATATGCGTAACGAGGGTAATCGAAAGGGAGGAAGCATTTTTATCCGGCAAAAAGTCGCTTGGTATGCAACTCAATTTGTCTCCATAAACATGGAGAGTTTTAGTAATATTACACCGAATAAGCAACTCTAGAAATGAAAAATGAATGTCATAGGCGACCCCAGCTAACAAATTTGGTAATCGCCTGACGTTTTATCCGGGATCCATTTCTACCCGCAAGATCTTATATGTCAGTAAGTGCGTAGACATGTGTACAACTTCTTGCGTTCTGGACCATCATGCAGAGCAAGGCTTCCCTATTCCCAAATTATTATGCACTTAATTATAGATGTATTTTGCTTATAGACGCCTCCCCCTTCAAAGCTGTCCCTGATCCGGATATGCCGAAGATTATAATATTATTTCACTATATGAATTCCTAATGAGCCAACAATGATGTGATGGTGAGTCAGGGACTTGTTTCAATGCCATGTTGAAAACTGCCCCTCCCCACTACTTTACCCTGGAACCGCCTCTGTCATGTACGTGCATGATTAGGGAAGTAAGATGAGCAACACATATGTGTTCTACAGCGATGGTATTGGCCAGAAGCTATCATTTAGAAGATAACGTGCACACATATGACTGAATTTGAAAGCTCATCAGACCGCAAAAACTGGACTGACATGCCCTCCAGAATATCTGCCTGGCGCCGCATCTGATCAGTCCACAATTTTGTGGCCACAATGCATCCAAAAGAACGTTAAGAAAAGTCATTAAGTCACAGAGCTCTCGCATAGCCCAATAAGAAGCGGAGAGCAAAGAAGCGGTACGGTTGGCTTCGGAGGCTCCCTTCCCCTTACATTATGGGGTGAACAAAAGAACTATGTGTGTCTAGCTGAAGAGCATTCCTATATTATTCAGCTATGGAAGGCCTATTTACGACAAAAAGCAACTCAAAGTGGTTACTTTGTTTGCGTCTCAGATGGCCGGTAGCAGACATGTCCCTCGGCAAGTGTGCTAGAGTCAGAGAGCGAGAGAGAGAGAGAGAGAGAGAGAGAGAGAGAGAAAGGGGAGAGAGAGAGAGAGAGAGAGAGAGGAGAGAGAGAAGATAGATATATATATATATATATATATATATATATATATATATATATATATATATATATATATATATATATATATATATATATATATATATATATATATATATATATATATATATATATATATATATATATATATATATATATATATATATATATATATATATATATATATATATATATATATATATATATATATATATATATATATATATATATATATATATATATATATATATATATATATATATATATATATATATATATATATATATATATATATATATATATATATATATATATATATATATATATATATATATATATATATATATATATATATATATATATATATATATATATATATATATATATATATATATATATATATATATATATATATATATATATATATATATATATATATATATATATATATATATATATATATATATATATATATATATATATATATATATATATATATATATATATATATATATATATATATATATATATATATATATATATATATATATATATATATATATATATATATATATATATATATATATATATATATATATATATATATATATATATCTCTCTCTCTCTCTATCTCTCTCTCTCTCTCTCTCTCTCTCTCTCTCTCTCTCTCTCTCTCTCTCTCTCTCTCTCTCTCTCTCTCTCTCTCTCTCTCTCTCTCTCTCTCTCTCTCTCTCTCTCTCTCTCTCTCTCTCTCTCTCTCTCTCTCTCTCTCTCTCTCTCTCTCTCTCTCCTCTCCCTCTCTCTCTATATATATATATATACATATATATAATATATATATATATATATATATATATATTATATATATATATATATATATATATATATATGGAGAGAGATAGAGAGATAAAAAAGAAAATGAGAAAGAGAGAGAGAGAGAGCGAGCTCACCCATCATAAACCTGGTGCGTCTGCCTACCACGCCTATCTTCTGTTATTGACGCAGTAGTGCACTATGCCGGAACAGTCAGCAGAACATTTTAATTTCCTCACAACTGTAAGTGTTTGGCAAACAAAGGCAGCTGACCTAGCGCGATCCGACCCAAACGTAATCAGGCGTGAAACCAATTATAATTTATCGTTTTAGCTACGGCCAGTTTCGGATTGTATCAACGCTACACGGATATGTCTAATAATTAAACAAATAATTAATTGGCAGCCTTACGACTGTGTCTATGAGAATGATAGCTGTAACTGGGATGAGCTTGTCTGGATGGCAGCGTTCTGTGACGACGAAATGGTGCCGCGGTTGCGCCACAAATTTAAAGAAAAGAACGCTCCCATTAACAACAAAAGACGACCAAAAACTAAACATGTCGCTCGGATTTTCGCCGCCATTTGGCCTTCTGGTGGCCAACAGTGGAGGCCTTTCCAGGCTGTCGATTTCTGCGGACAACGTGTGTAGCCCTGGCCTCTGGTAACATTGGCGTGACCTCACCTTGGCACGCACGTGACGAAGTGACGCTCTATTCAGAGATAGTATTCTTTGTCTCTGATTTAGCGCATATCGTGAGATAATGGCTCACACTTGCAAACGACGGTACAACTTAGCAAATAGGTCAAGTGTTTCTGGATGACATTTATCTGAATGCAACAATTAAAATTAAAACTCCCTGGATTTAAGCGCATTTATATCACCTGGTACTTCAATTTACTCAAAGAAAACGCGCAGTTTTCAACGGCGGAACGCATTTGTCGTTGAGCAGGTCTTCATGAGCAGGCCGAATGATTGCGAGCGAGGGTGAAGCCGGCGATGTTCTGCTCCCGTGTTTGTAGGAAGCTCAGCTAGTGACCCGATCAAGCCGGGACCCCACGCTTACAAAACTAGCATTTCTGCTGCAGCGCTCGTGTTCAAATTCCTTCGCCCAAAATTAGACCTGTCCTTTGTAATTTGAATCTGAGCAGATTTCACCACAACGGTCTGGTTGAAGTGTGCACTTTTTTTTTGTTGTTCGAAGACAATGATTTATGACGGAACTTAGTTTGGGTCTGTTGGATGGCCAGTCGCTGGTTACGTGACTATGTCGTCATGCCACGTGACCTGTGTGCCCCGATGTCGGGCGACCGCGTCGCTGGGGTCAGTCCAATGGAGAGTGGCTCGCTGGATGGTCGTATGCGTGATAAACTGGGGTGGAAGTCTGTGAGAGAAAAACACTACGAAGCAGTGCGGTACTATGGTGGACTTGACTAAATAGTGCGATATATACACCATATTCGGCAGATGGCGCCCTGCTGCAGCAAGATGCAGCCAATTTCGGCGCATGCGGATTGTTTCTGTTTCCTTGCATGCCCATATCCCGAAATGATAGTTACTATTTTCGCAATCCGGCTCCTCTAGAAAATATGGCGAACGCACCATGATTTAGAACATACGCTATGCCGAAGTGCTAAAATAGGCGTCACATATTTCTGGAATGCCTGAACTTCCGCGAAAATTAAGTCGATTGTCTGCATACCATTCCGAGCGGTTAAGAAAACCCACCTTTGGTCCGTCCGCAAGTTTTCTGTCGCGGTATGGTTCCCGCCCGTGTGCCTTCAGCAGAGGAACCCCTTCCCGTCACGGGCAGTCTCTTGTCCTCGCTCGTCCAGAGGAACCCCTCCCCGTCACGGCCAGCCCTTGCACGTCCAGACGAACCCCTTCCCCTCACGGGCAGTCTCTTGATCTGGGTCGACCAACGCTCTTAATGGGCCCTTATAATGGTATCACAAATCGACTACATAAATCGAGTTTTCAAATGTACAATAACAAAAAACACCAAACGAACGCCACACAAACACCAAACCATTACGAAATTCCAGAACAATTTCCGGATTATTCGTGGGCAAGATTCGAAAGCCCTTAATGACGGCGTATCACCGCACCTGTAACAGTATCACAGGCGTGGCGTATCACCGCACCGCACTGGCCAGGTCACTTTTTGAGGGGGGATAATTTTGGGGATGGTTTCGGGCCCTACTAGTCGAGCGCTTTCCCATGACACCACTTTCGGTTTTGTGCAATGCTTAGTTTGTAGATTAGAGGGGGCTTACAATGGCCACCCCAAGCCACTGGCCAAAGGCCAATGATGGGCATACATGAACTGAAGAGCCCGAGCAGGCAGGCAGCAGCACCCGTTTTATTAAGTCAAAAGGACATTCAACGAGTTAATGAAGCTGACTTCGACCGCGTCCGCGGGCAAACGCACAACTCGTCCATGAAATAGACTTATACAAAGCTTCTGAATGAAGTTACGGTCCAGCGCTGCCATCGGGCGGTCCAGAACTGCCATCGGACGGTCCAGAGCTGCCATCGGACGGTCCAGCGCTGCCATCCGACGGTTCAGCGCTGCCATCGGGCGGTCCAGAACTGCCATCGGACGGTCCAGAGCTGCCATCGGACGGTCCAGCGCTGCCATCCGACGGTTCAGCGCTGCCATCGGACGGTCCAGCGCTGCCATCGGATGGTCCAGCGCTGCCATCGGGCGGTCCAGGTGCAGCGCTGGACAGCAACATTAATAATCTAACAATTAATACAGGAAAAATCTGAACTTGAACATCAGCTTCAATCCACACCATGAAATGCTACCATGTGAAAATAAATATAAACTTCTAGCTAATTTCTTCTTTAACAAAAATAAATTTAACCCTAGTTCTTGCTGGAGTGGCTTTATGAACCAGGGTTATATTGCTAAGCGGAGCTTGTTGCGTGAACTCTGGCCCCACCACCCGAACCATGAATTCCAGTTCAACGGCAGGATTTTGACAGAAAGTTTAGCATGCCGTCAATGCACTGACACGGCATCTCGGTAGCTCGTCCCCGGCCTTATCGGGCCAGCTGCCAATTGACCCTCACACCCAGAACATAAATTTTAGACTCCGTGGCGGCCGAGTAGCTATATTCGTCGCCGACACCCTTCTTCATCGCCCGATTACCATTCCAAATGACCTGAATTTTGTTGCAGTATCTGTCAAAATTGCACAACTAGAGCTCACTGTACTCTCCCTTTATCTTCTCCCTAAGCATGCACTATCCTTATCTTCTGTAACCAATCTCTTCGGTCTCCTCCAACACCCCTGACTGGTGTTGGGTGGCCTCAACGCCCATCACCAGGCATGGGGTTGTCATACCACATCCCAGCGCGGACATCACATTGAAACACTCCTCAACACCGACAACATGGTCTTTTGAATGGCCAAACACCCACACACAGCACAGACATCGCCCCGTTCCGTCCGTCTGCCATTGACCTCTCCCTAGCTTCAGCTTCTATCTCACCCCTCTTCTCCTGTCACGTTCAACCCGATCCACTTTTTAGCGATCAATTCCCCATCCACGTCATACTCGAATGCTCAGCCCAGTCTAGAGATCGTTTATTTATACCCAACCGGAACGTTCGCAAAGCGAAATGGCCGTCTTTTTCCCAGGAAATTGATAATCTTATCCCGTCCCAGTCTCACCCCTCAATTTCGGCATTGCTTAATACCATACTTCTCGCGGCAGAAAACACGTACCCAAAACTCGTCGCCCTCCCCGCCCCCCCGGCCGTAAAACCGTGCCGTGGTGGAACGACGAGTGCCAATGAGCCGTCGCCTTGCGACGTCGGGCTGAGCGGAAATTTCGGAAAAACCTCACCGTACGAAACATGGTAGAAGCCCGCGAGGCAAAACTCCGTTGTCAGCAAATTATCTTTTCGGAAAAAAACACAGCTGGCAACTCTATTCCAACACATTCAACCGATTTACTCCCCTCTCCCAAATCTGGAATCAACTTCGCTCCTTCTCCAATGGCAGAGCCCCACACCGCGTATTTCCGCAACTGACAACCAACAGAACACAACAGAACCCACAGCCGTCGCGAAACACTTCGCCACTTATTACTCTGACATCTCTTCCAACACTCAATACTCACAGCACACCACCTAATTCCTCCTCGACACTCTTGCCACATGTCACTTTGACTCCGACAACTCTGAACCCTACAACCCTTACCCCCTGTGAACTAAGTTTATCCCTCTCAAAGGTATCCAATAGGGCTGTTGGACCTGATCAATTGACATACGTCTTCTTCCAAAATATCTCTGACTCCGGTAAAGACAACCTACTCTCGGCACTAAATCAACCATGGACTGACGGCACTTTCCCACCCTCTTGGTCTACTAGCACTATCATCCCTATCCTTAAGCCTTCCAAACCTCGACACCTCCCCTCCATCTATCGCCCTATTTCTCTCACTAGTTGTGCTTACAAAATTTTTGACCGCATGGTCAATGGACGAACCCGAGTCTGTCTTGAATACAACAAATTTGTCTTCCCCTTTCGGAGCGGCTTCCGACCAAGGCGAAGAACCGCGGACAACCTAATCGAAATTTTTGATTAAATCCAGCGTGGTTTTGCGAAAAATATCCGAAACTATAGCCCTTTTTTAGACGTAAAATCCGCGTTTAACAAAGCACACAGTTCTGTCCTTCTAATTAAATTACAGCGAATTGGTATCAAGGACAGAATGGCCACCTTCATTGCCAACTTTCTAGAAAATCGCTCTTTCGCGTCCGCTGCGGCACCATTTATTCCCTGCCCCACACTCTCGATCAAGACGTCTCGCAAGGCAGCGTCCTATCTCCAACCCTCTTTATCATTATGATCAACGACGCATTAGAACAACTTCCCCCAATTTCTGCCCTTCTAAAATATTATCTATATGCCGATTATTTGGCTATTTGGTGTACACATCCGTGGGCAGATACAGCTAACCATGTTGTTCAACTCGCCATGAATCACATTGATTCATGGTGCTTCCACTGTGGACTACAGATCTCCCCCACTAAATCGGTCACTATGCTCTTTTCCCGACTTCCCAGATATATCCCACCTAATACACCGCTCCGCTATCGCAGTCAAATTATCCCCCTCCAAACCTCCTTCAAATATCTCGGAGTTATCCGCGACAAATGACTATATTTTTGCCACCGCATTACCCATATTAAACAGCGTTGTGATGTGCGTCTTAATCTCCTGCGCTGCATCTCCGGTCGCGACTGGGGTGCAAACAGGACTACTCTTAACAAAATGCATACTGCTCTGATTCGTTCAATCCTGGAATACAATGCGTTTATATTCGATCATAAATCCCCTCACTCACCAAATCACTAGAATGCACACAAAATCACGCACACCACCTCATCACCGGAGCACACCGCACCACACCTACCAACGGTCTCCGGAGTGAGGCCAATCTCCCTAGCCTACAACACCGCAGAACACTACAACTCGTTAGATACCACTTCAGGACAACAACACAGTTAATTACCCCTCCAATGTCGCATGGTATAAACCCCCGGTTCGGCGCTCTACAAACAAAAATAAATACAGCATTGCTATTCACTTGAAGCAGGTTCTCACATTCGCACTGAAATTTCCCGATGTAGCCCCTGACCGAATCCCCCCTCCCCCTCCATTCTCCCATTCAGGCACATGAAACACCCAAAACTTGAGCATCTCTTTAAGCACAATATAACCATACTCACCCAATCGACGTTCAAGTCAATTTTTTTTTAACATCAAGAGGCCCACCCACAACACACTTTCTTTTACGCTGACGGCTCCCGTACCAGCAATGGTACGGGCGCCGCCTGGTGCGGTGGGCCCGACGCTGGTCAAGCCAAATTAACACTTCATCATTCGGTATACACAGCAGAATTAGTCGCCATACTCACTAGCCTCCAACACATCATCTCACAACACATCACTGCCCCTACTAAAATCTTCACTGACTCACGATCCTCCGTTGACGCCCTCGCGGCCATACACAACACCACACACCTGCACACTATCAAGCCCACACTCTCCAGCCCTCCTCCAACCAGCACCGCTTGAATGTAGTGGTGCTCGCCGGGCGTCGCTTCGGACACGCCAGATTGACACACAATTTTATTTTTTATCAACCACGCCTCCCTCCACTTTGTAGCACATGTCGAGTCCGCATTACTGTCGCCCATATCTTACTTACCTGTCCAACATATGCTCCTCATCGTCGCGCTATTCTCCAGTATTTTTAAAACATCCATACACAAATTTCGCTTCGGGCTCTCCTCGGGAATGAGCTCACGGCACTCCTCGAGCTACTTTTCTGCTTTTTACATGACACCAAACTTTCCGAACTGACCTGATTTCTCTGTCACACGTTACCTGGTTCAATCTGATTTGATGTGAAGTTAAGAGCTATATGACACGCGTTGCATTCCTCGTTAGCTATATGACCTTGTTCCACACGTCTTCCTCTCCGACGTCGTAAAACAGATACATATAGGTTATGTCACACTAGGTAGGCAGGGACCGACCCAATTTGGCCAAAACGGATGGTTTTCCTTATAGATTGCGCTTGGTTTTTTACCTACGGGTTTTCCAAGCGGCTTGGTTTTCCCCCTTCTCACGGTTTTCCAAGCTTTAATTTAAACATACACCTACACATACAAGGTCGGGCCTGACGTCCACGACTCGCTCTGGGCGCCGGGCCTCCGCTTCGTTTCAAGTCTCAGGTGGGCAGTGGAGCCTGTTCGTAGGCTACGAAGCTGCCCACCCTCCAAATGTTCTGATTGTTATGCATGTATGTATGTATATATGTATGTCTGTACATGAACCTCTATGCCATGTATGCATCGGTCCTTTACGCCACGTTCTTTGTTTGCCGGCGTCTCATCTTTCCTCTCTTGCTTAATTGATATAACCGGATGCCACATCAGCCGGATTAACGTAACTCTTTCCTTAACGTAACAAATCTCTAGCGGATGGCACTCTGCCTCTGCTAAAGGAAAAAAGAAAAAAAAGGTGGGAACTTGACGACTCTGAAACCGGCTAAACCGAGGTGTTTGTAAAATGCGCACGTGTAACTCGTCATAGATGACAACTCTTCTATCCAAAGTTCGGGAGGGTGGTTCCACCGGGTGGCCGCCTACACAAACTAGCATAGTTACTACGCACAGCACGGTTCTCTCGCAAGGTGAATATTTCTTACTCCGCTTTCTAGCATATCCACCGTCGAATAACTATCCCGTTGCATTCGCATCATGTGGAACACCGTTACGGTTCGTGAATTATTTTCTTGTGGTACGGATCTTGTAACCTTTATTTGCATTGCATCTTGTTTTGCATTGTGTGAAAAATACACCCTTGACGTTCGCCAGCTATTTGTTGTTTGTTGATCATGTTTGTTATTCAGTGTGACCCGACACACCTTCGTGACCCAGTAGATACACAGCCGTGGTTCTTAAAGCCCCCTTCTGGCAGTCTGGTGCCACATTGTCTCCAAATCCCACTGTGTGCCGCTGATGACAGCCAAGTGTATTGGCATTTGGTGTTCCGTCTGCCGCCGGCGCGTCGGTGGCACTTTGATCCGGCGGTAACATGGCGCTGAGTACGTGTGATCCAGCGCCATCGCGCTGCTTAAGCCGCCCAAAGCGGTCGGTAGCCTCCTGAGTTATCGGGTGAGCGTACCTGACGCCCCGGCAGTTGGCCAGTGCCGAAATACACCCTGCAAATGCCTGGCTAATGACACGCCAAATGGAGCGCTCACTGGCCTAAGTGTCTCAGCGGCAGGCCAATGACACGCACGTGCGGATCATGGCGCGACGCCGGCCATCCAAGCCGGGCGACCGCACCACGCCGGACCGCGCATCGTGTCCGACCGTCCACGCGACGGATCTGCGGCTGCCACTGCCGCGCCGACAATGCTGCCGACGCCGTCAGCTTCCGTGCCCCCGGAGCTGAGGAGCGATGAGAGCGAGATACGATCACCGCCCGCGTCGGTGGCAGTCGCTCCCCACCAGCCGAGTAGTACGTATGGCGGCCAGCCCCGTAAATCAGCCCGTCGGTGGCAGTCGCTCCCCACCAGCCGAGTATTACGTACGGCGGCCAGCCCCGTAAATCAGCCCGTCGGTGGCAGTCGCTCCCCACCAGCCGAGTAGTACGTACGGCGGCCAGCCCCGTAAATCAGCCCGTCGGTGGCAGTCGCTCCCCACCAGCCGAGTATTACGTACGGCGGCCAGCCCCGTAAATCAGCCCGTCGGTGGCAGTCGCTCCCCACCAGCCGAGTAGTACGTATGGCGGCCAGCCCCGTAAATCAGCCCGTCGGTGGCAGTCGCTCCCCACCAGCCGAGTAGTACGTACGGCGGCCAGCCCCGTAAATCAGCCCGTCGGTGGCAGTCGCTCCCCACCAGCCGAGTAGTACGTATGGCGGCCAGCCCCGTAAATCAGCCCGTCGGTGGCAGTCGCTCCCCACCAGCCGAGTAGTACGTACGGCGGCCAGCCCCGTAAATCAGCCCGGACCGGCTACGTGGCGCTGGTACGGGTCATCGCACTTTTCTTGGCAAGCGCCTCCTGCCTGCACCACGGAAACGTTGCAGAGCCACCTAGGTGTGCGACTGTTCCAATGTCACTAGACAATTGTACCGAAGCAAAATTGCACAATTATGCGAAACTATGCATAATCGTCATAATGCTGGTGCGACAATTGGGCGAGATTAAGTCTTAGATTAGGTAATTACGAAGCCGACTTCTGCATGAAGTACACATATAGGGGACTACGGGTAGCTATGCTACTTCTATTTCTTTGATTGGGACTTCCGGCTACCCTGTACTTTGACTGACATTCCGCTATGACATAAATATATAGGTTATACACCTTACGCTTCCACCACGTCATTATTCCAGGAAGATAAGAGTATGTGGCTATCGTCACCCGTTTGAAAATGTATAGAACTCAAAGGAGCAAATTGACACCACTGTTACATAAATGCTTGTTTTCCTTGTTTTAGGACGTTGTGTTCGCCTTTTTCTCTGGACAGCAAAGTCAATTAATAAATTCACAATTGGGCGACAATATCTTAACTTTCCGTGATCACGAGTTACCAACTTGCACAAACGAATGCGTTTCAAAAATAATGGAGACACAATTCGCTGGTGTAAAATTACCGTAATGGTTACGAAGAGTGAACATATCAATAATGCAGCCTTCATCGGACATCACTGGGGAAAATCGGAGAAGCAAGGGTGTGATAAAATAAGGAGCAAAATAAGGAAACCAGTGTTGTCGACAGGGGCGGACTGCAGCTTCCCTCTCCTGACAGCCGGGGGAGACAGACATGTCGGCTTATCTCTCTTGGCAACCGGGGCAGACAGACATGTCGGCTTATCTCTCCTGACAGCCGGGGCAGACAGACATGTCGGCTTATCTCTCCTGACAGCCGGGGCAGACAGACATGTCGGCTTATCTCTCCGGACAGCCGGGATAGACAGACACATCGGTTTCTCTCTTCTGTCAGCCGGGGAAAACAGACATTTCAGCTTCTCTATCCTGACAGCCGGGGCAGACAGACATTTCAGCTTCTCCCTCTTTCGACAGCCTGGGCAGACAGACATTTCAGCTTCTCCATCCTGACAGCCGGGGCAGACAAACATTTCAGCTTCTCTCCTGACAGCCGGGGCACACAGACATTTCAGCTTCTCTTTCCTGACAGCCGGGTCAGACAAACATTTCAGCTTCTCTTCGACAGCCGGGGCAGGCAGACATTTCAGCTTCTCTCCTGACAGCCGGGGCAGACAAACATTTCAGCTTCTCTCCTGACAGCCGGGGCAGACAGACATTTCAGCTTCACTCCCCTGACAGCCTGGACAGACAGACATTTCAGCTTCTCTATCCTGACAGCCGGGGCAGACAGACATTTCAGCTTCTCCCTCTTTCGACAGCCTGGGCAGACAGACATTTCAGCTTCTATGCCGGCAGCCCAGGCAGCCAGACATGTCAGCTATTCTCCCCCGACATCCTGGGCAGACAGACATACCAGGGCACTGTGTGATGCGCGACACGACTCTCTGTGCAGGAGCGGGACGATGTCGAAGAAGACGCTTCAAAGAAGCCAATATATTTGAATAATTATCGCGAACACTTCTGGAAAACAAATACCGTCGTGAGGCTCGAATAAAGTCAAAATTCACAGACAAGGCAAAACCTTTAAAGTTAGACGTGGAAGTTGAAAAGCCAGCAAAAGAAACACTCCATTCTCCCGTGAAATGTGTGAATGAGTGTCGCGTGACCGTGCCTGCGGTGTGTTGCAAAGACAGCATTACGATTAGATCTTCTCCGGTTGGTGTGATCCGTGTCACCGTTCATGGTATGGTGGACGGTTTGTTCTGATGACGTCTTTATTTTATCAAATATCATGCAGGCTCACACGCTTGTGCACACTCAATGTGCTCTTACCTAGGTAAGAGCACATTGAGAGAGAGAGAGAGAGAGAGAGAGAGAGAGAGAGAGAGAGAGAGAGAGAGAGAGAGAGAGAGAGAGAGAGAGAGAGAGAGAGAGAGAGAGAGAGAGAGAGAGAGAGAGAGAGAGAGAGAGAGAGAGAGAGAGAGAGAGAGAGAGAGAAAAAGAGAGAGAGAGAGAGAGAGAGAGAGAGAGAGAGAGAGAGAGGGGAGAAAGAGAAATAGAGAGATGTAAATGTATCAATATATAATTTAGCTGCAACACCTGACGTTAATTATTGCAAGAACAACAACAAAACCAGCATTCGGATAGCATGCAGCGATGGCGTACAGCAACAGTAGCGACAATTTTAGGGGAGGTATGGGGTGCACTTAGTGGAACAATTTTGGGCTACAACCCGCTGGGCGGGAGCGAGTCGCACAAAAGTCGATTCCTGAAGCAGAAGCTTGTTTCCCTGATTAGTACATTACATACTGCCTATTGACGCCCATCCCCTCCCCACTAGATGGGGAAACATCCAGTCCCATGATCACAGTCATTGGGGTACCTGTGTGCTTTCGCTTGAGTTCCTATTCGCCCACTGCGGTGGACGTTGGCCGTTCTTTGTAATGTTCGTGCGCAGTTCGATGAGCGTAGTAAATGTTCACAGCTAGCTGAGAGTAGTATAATATGTTCGCAGTTCGCTTAGCGTAGTATGATATGTCCGCAGTTCGTGGAGAGTGTTCAGGTTTTTTCATGGATGTCGTAGTGGTATAGATGCCACTACGACAACGTAGATCTACGTTGTGTGATGCCTTTGGTGACTTTGTCAATCATCCAACTCGAGCAGGGCGGAATGCCGTCGGGTCGAAAGTTCTGATTGTACCAAATTGGTTTGGATGAAACTTCGCGACCTGATGAGCTTTCGCTGTGAGTTAGCTGGAACCAACAAGCCACTACTTCTCCCGCAATTAATTACCAAGCCTATATTTAGCGTGTGCTCAATCACTATGGCAATGGAATATTGTCTCATTTTTGCTGAAAGTTGGCTAACCATGCAATATTGCTTTCTATGGGTTCGTGTAAGCGGAACGAAGTATTTTATTCTTTAACCAAAACTACTGCAAGGCTGTCTGCTTGGACGGATATATCAGGTAGCTTCAGGCCCCTATCCTAGCAATACTTTTCGTGATATACCGTGTTTTGGGTTACCCATTTAGATGAAACAAAACATCAGGCTCCCATGTAATTTTGCATGCTGAGCAGATAGCTTGTGGAAGACTGAGATAAAACAAATGAGTTGGAACAAGGCATCGAATTTCAAAACATGAACCTTCCCGAATGGTGACAATCCACGAGTCAACGACGGACTGAGCACTTCCTTGATCCTACACATTTTCAGTGAGTAATTAAGGTCTGTGTTGTTTTCACAATGGCGATAAGTAGCTTTGCCCAGATGTTGGATAGACCTGCACTCCCAAGCCAGATGTAAATCAAGGCACGTTCCTTATTTTCGTCAATTAATGTTACCCAAACATACTACCTGTTATTTTGCTTGTTTAGTTTCAGATCGGACACCCAGTAGAAACATTCCAACAATTAATGGTATTGCGGAGATCGACACATTAATATGCTCAGTATCAAAGTGGAAACCCTCTACGGTTGGGCTGTTGCGAAGTTCTGCAACATGGGCTTAATTTAGAGCAAAAACAAGCTTCAGCTTAGTAGACATCCCTGACTTTATTCCCGCAACATTAATGAATTTTCAGAAACACGCCCATTTATCTTGATTGGGGAACTGGGAGCACGCTCTGAACGAGCCGAGTAAATAAGATCGACCCACTTGAGAAAGTTAAACCCAAAGCCGATGCGAGAAGGGAAACTTCAAGTACTGCCAATTAAGCAGTTATTACTACCACATTATTCGCTACGGCTAAAAAAATGAAGTAGCCTGGCATTTTCGTCATGTAATGTTCTTTGGTACACCCTATGTTACCTCAATTTATTAGCAGACCATATACTCTAGCTACATGCCTCCGGCAAACTATTTTTTGGTAGGACCTTTGAAGAGTGCGCTTAGCAGACTAATGAGCCCCAGTGTCTCTGCGCACTTACTGTACATACCTACCTTAGCAGACTAATGAGCCCCAGTGTCTCTGCGTACCTACTGTACATACCTACCTTAGCAGACTAATGAGCCGCAGTGTCTCCGCGTACCTACTGTTTTTCTTTCCTTGGCATTAACTATGTGGCACTACATCGCAAGTCCTCTAGAAGGGACCATTGTTCGTAGAACTCTCGCACTACCAGATAAACTCGACTGCCAAATTATGTCCAGGAAACACCCCCTGAAAATGGCACCGTAAAGCCATCTGGTCCAGGGTTAGTTATGCATAGCATTGATAAAAGTGAGAACTTCTGCTTGTCTAGAAGCTATCTCTTCATCACGTTCCTCAGATTGTTATCGCCTTAGTGTCTTAATGTTGACATCGTGCATGACATTAGTGGGAGATATGTTAGCCGCAGGGCGGGACCCTGAAGGAAGGCTGCGTGAACGTTCGTTCAGCATGTCAGAAGCGTTGTCTGTATATTCTCACTACCCTGAATGGACAGGAGACACGCATTTCAAGGGAGCTTGACCTGGATGGCGTTTGGTCAAACCGTGACAATATGATGCACCGCACTCGGCACAGTGTCGCCAGAGAGCCGCCAGAGAGCACGCCATCACGGTATGCCGTGTCTGGTGGCTTTTCCAGCAACTCGTCTCGGACGTCGATCAGTCCGTTTAGATCTGCTGTCATGGAGGCTGAGTTCCCTGATTCTGCTATAGCACTTTGTATGCGGGTTATATTCTTCCTTACTGTCAACGCTTCCTTCTTCTGCGTCCGAGCGCGAGCAGCGTGCTGGGACCTTTAACACGCAAGAGACAGCTGCGATAGGAGAACATGTGAAGTGCTAGACGAGTTTTCATGAATTATCGGTCTGATTTGCTCTTTTGCCTGGGCTGCAAAATATCGCCATTAAGCAGGATGCAATCTACGAAATGATTTTCCAGCTCCTGTCTGACGTACATGTAACCAAATCGATGATGACACTTTAGTGGTCGGCTAGATAATCGTTGGCTATTTCCGAACAAGGCATGTTCCAACACTGCCATGCGTCTCTCCATCGAAGCCTACTAACATTCGAAGAACCGATTCATTTGGGAGTTGCCGATCTCGACGAGACTGCGGACCTGCTCTGACGTCTACTCACTGAGTCCACTTCAGACCTGTGGCGGGCTGACTCGGCGCTCCTTCTTCGATTACCTGCCGTCAAGTCGGCGGTCCTCGGTCTGTCGTCGGCGGTCCTCGGTCTGCCGTCGGCGGTCCTCGGTCTGCCGTCCGCGGTCCTCGGTCTGCCGTCGGCGGTCCTCGGTCTGCCGTCGGCGGTCCTCGGTCTGCCGTCCGCGGTCCTCGGTCCTCAGTGCGTGGACCTCGGCCCGCGGTCCGCGGTACGTCTCCCGCATCGACAGCTGGCGCTTCCTGCCTTCATCAAGGCATGGGACTCGTCCCACCAGTGATGCATCAGTACAGCCAGAGTGGTTGTCCGACTGCGTTATAGCAGTTTTCCAACACCAGCGGCACCAAAAACCACGAGCAGCGTGCATGAGCAACACCACGCCACATTCGGCAACACCGGTGGCACCAAGTACACTGCCGCATCCGTATAAGGGCCTGATGCAATTCATCTAGCCGGACCGGCCACCAAGCCAGCCTCGCCGCCCCTCTCAACACCGATAGATCACTGGCCCATGGCTGCCGCGGGCGAGAAGCCAACCGACCCGCCGCGGTCAAGGTCGCAGGACGACTGGTCCTCTCACGAGCTTGTTCTGAACAGCGGACCAGAACATGATCGTCGATTCATTTGAAAGATGATGCTCCTTTATAACTAGACAGAAACGGCCATCGCAGACATACAGACGGCAAATAGTCTCAGTTCGAGTCAAAACCGTTGCTGCTTGAGGAAGCACTGGAGGCGGCGTGCTAAATTATGGTGATTTCCGATGTAATGACCTTCATGGAAAATGGAATTTCAAAATGAACGAAGAGTAAAACTTTAGCTCGTCGGTCTAATGCCAGCTGAACATTGCCGAAAGCACGTTAGCTAGCTTCGATGCTGCCTACATCTGCTTGCACTACAAGAGCAGTATGCAGTCACAACTCATCAGCTGACACCTCCGATGCACGGGTGCACTTCCTGATACATTGGGCCCTGGCAGCATCGCACCGTGCTAACAACACAGGCGGCCAACGCGGCGCAGCAGTGTGACAGCTGGCCAGGTCTGACGTCAGAGCAGAACGCCGGTCAGGTGTGACGTCATGCGCGGTGTCGGTGACGACTGGGGTCTGTCGAGGAGTCTGGCATCGCCTGCCGACAGCAACCGGCAGACAAGTCCACGAGAAGCGGCCGAGCCCGAGCCAATGCGTTCCCGTGTGTACACGAGGAAGTTCATAGTTCGTGAAGTTACGACAGTCAAGAAGTCAAGAAGTTCGATCAAGGACCTATGAGTGGCCACAGTCGCTCAGACGGCCACGTTTTTCCGATCGTTTTGTCGCCACGCACAGGATTCCAACAAATGCATACAAACCGGTGTTGCAGCGTTTCGAGTTTCTTTTCTCACAGCTAGATCTGATCACAAAATATCCCTTTCCTTCGATGTTATTATCACATCCATGTCATGCTTACTCGATGTCACCACATTTGTTCTGGAATGCTACAGTTTTCACACCAAGACAAGTGGTGGTGACACCCCACCACTTGTCATTAGCCTCGCTCCTCGGCTGGAGCAACCTCCGGCCGGCGTGCGCACCAGTCGGTCCATGGGCGCACGTGTATTCGGAGCGTGCGTGTTCGATTCCTATACGCGAATGTTTTATCGATGGTCTGGAGATGCAGCTTGGTCGATGCACCGCAGCCTGGGTTACCGTAGCTTGTCATTAATGCTACGCCTGGCTGATGGATCACTAGAAGTATTGCTTCCATGAGTGACGCGACTGCACGGAGCCGCGGCCGACTGCGCCTCGCTTCCGACACGTGTCCTCATTTATTCAGCACCACAAGTCGTCTTTTACTGGTATTAATCAACGAAATATTAATGCTGAAATGGTACAGAAGCAGTCGTCAGGCGACCACTCGTCGGTGATATTCGGCACATCAATTACACGGTGTTGTGTTTTGCATCTCCATTATTTCCACACGAATATTGGGCCACTGCATTCCACGCAAGTACATAAAACCAGGGGGCACAACCCAGTCTGCTATCGACTGCTCACGTAGCCACAATTTATCACTTAGTCATGCGGACTTAATAGTGGTCGGCCGGAGCTCGAATTTACTACCCTCAGCAGGCCACCATGCTTTTGAATATACTGGCAAATGGAGCTGTGTGGCTGAGGCAGGAGCTGCGTGGCTCAGCCAGAGGCTGGACGAAGTGGCTCAGCCAGAGGCAGAAGCTGCGTGGCTGAGGAAGAGGCAGGAGCTGCGTGGCTGAGGCAGGAGCTGCGTGGCTGAGGAAGGAGCTGCATGGCTCAGCCAGAGGCAGAAGCTGCGTGGCTGAGGCAGCAGCTGCATGGCTCAGCCAGAGGCAGGAGCTGCGTGGCTCAGCCTGAGGTAGGAGCTGCGTGGCTGAGCCTGAGGTAGGAGCTGCGTGGCTGAGCCTGAGGCAGGAGCTGCGTGGCTGAGGCAGGAGCTGCGTGGCTCAGCCGGAGGTAGGAGCTGCGTGGCTCAGCCTGAGGTAGGAGCTGCGTGGCTCAGCCAGAGGCAGGATGGAGTGGTGAAGTTCCATGTGACAGGGACCATTTCGGTGAATGTGGTGGGCGTGGCGACATTCCCCACAGTTTATTCGCCTCTGTTTTCAAGCGATACGTAAAAGATAAAAATGAACAAGGATATAACCACAAATATTGTCCAGCCAGACGCTCCTTGCAGGCAATCTGCTCAAAACAAACATAGTAGCAACAACGAAGTAAAAGATGCACTTATCGAGCGGTAGTTTCCGGAGCATCGTCTTGCAATGCCGAGCTTGCTGTAGCAGGTATGTGGTCGGGCAGTTGTGGTCGGGCAGGTATGTGGTCGGGCATGTATGTGGTCGGGCAGTTGTGGTCGGGCAGGTATGTGGTCTGGCAGTTGTGGTCGGGCAGGTATGTGGTCGGGCAGTTGTGGTCGGGCAGTTGTGGTCGGGCAGGTATGTGGTCGGGCAGTTGTGGTCGGGTAGGTATGTGGTCGGGCAGGTATGTGGTCTGGCAGTTGTGGTCGGACAGGTATGTGGTCTGGCAGTTGTGGTCCGGCAGTTGTGGTCGGGCAGGTATGTGATCGGGCAGGTATGTGGTCGGGCATGTATTTGGTCTGGCATGTATGTGGTCGGGCAGGTATGTGGTCGGGCAGGTATGTGGTCGGGCAGGTATGTGGTCTGGCAGTTGTGGTCGGGCAGGTATGTGGTCGGGCAGTTGTGGTCGGGCAGGTATGTGGTCGGGCAGTTATGTGGTCGGGCAGTTGTGGTCGGGCAGGTATGTGGTCGGGCAGGTATGTGGTCTGACAGTTGTGGTCGGGCAGGTATGTGGTCTGGCAGTTGTGGTCGGTCAGGTATGTGGTCTGGCAGTTGTGGTCGGGCAGTTGTGGTCGGGCAGGTATGTGGTCTGGCAGTTGTGGTCGGGCAGGTATGTGGTCTGGCAGTTGTGGCCGGGCAGTTGTAGTCGGGCAGTTGTGGTCGGGCAGTTGTGATCGGGCAGTTGTGGTCGGGCAGTTGTGGTCGGGCAGGTATGTGGTCGGGCAGGTATGTGGTCTGGCAGGTATGTGGTCGGGCAGGTATGTGGTCGGGCAGTTGTGGTCGGGCAGGTATGTGGTCGGGCAGGTATGTGGTCTGGCAGGTATGTGGTCGGGCAGGTATGTGGTCGGGCAGTTGTGGTCGGGCAGGTATGTGGTCGAGCAGGTATGTGGTCGGGCAGGTATGTGGTCTGGCAGTTGTGGTCGGGCAGGTATGTGGTCGGGCAGTTGTGGTCGGGCAGGTATGTGGTCGGGCAGGTATGTGGTCGGGCAGGTATGTGGTCGGGCAGTTGTGGTCGGGCAGGTATGTGGTCGGGCAGGTATGTGGGCTGACAGTTGTGGTCGGGCAGGTATGTGGTCTGGCAGTTGTGGTCGGGCAGGTATGTGGTCTGGCAGTTGTGGTCGGGCAGTTGTGGTCGGGCAGGTATGTGGTCTGGCAGTTGTGGTCGGGCAGGTATGTGGTCTGGCAGTTGTGGCCGGGCAGTTGTAGTCGGGCAGTTGTGGTCGGGCAGTTGTGGTCGGGCAGTTGTGGTCGGGCAGGTATGTGGTCGGGCAGGTATGTGGTCTGGCAGGTATGTGGTCGGGCAGGTATGTGGTCGGGCAGTTGTGGTCGGGCAGGTATGTGGTCGGGCAGTTGTGGTCGGGCAGGTATGTGGTCGGGCAGGTATGTGGTCGGGCAGGTATGTGGTCGGGCAGGTATGTGGTCGGGCAGGTATGTGGTCGGGCAGGTATGTGGTCGGGCAGGTATGTGGTCGGGCAGGTATGTGGTCGGGCAGTTGTGGTCGGGCAGGTATGTGGTCGGGCAGTTGTGGTCGGGCAGGTATGTGGTCTGGCAGGTATGTGGTCGGGCAGGTATGTGGTCGGGCAGGTATGTGGTCGGGCAGGTATGTGGTCTGGCAGTTGTGGTCGGGCAGGTATGTGGTCGGGCAGTTGTGGTCGGGCAGTTGCTCTGTCACTTTTCCTACCATCACCTGATCGCTGCTGACGCCTGGTACCCGCCAACTGATCAGGCTGTGGCTATGGCTGGTACCCGCCAACTGGTCAGGGAGTGGCTATGGCTGGTACCCGCCAACTGGTCAGGCTGTGGCTATGGCTGGTACCCGCCAACTGGTCAGGCTGTGGCTATGGCTGGTACCCGCGAACTGGTCAGGCTGTGGCTATGGCTGGTACCCGCCAACTGGTCAGGGAGTGGCTATGACTGGTACCCGCCAACTGGTCAGGCTGTGGCTATGGCTGCTACCCGCCAACTGGTCAGGCTGTGGCTATGGCTGGTACCCGCCAACTGGTCAGGGAGTGGCTATGACTGGTACCCGCCAACTGGTCAGGCTGTGGCTATGGCTGGTACCCGCCAACTGGTCAGGCTGTGGCTATGGCTGGTACCCGCCAACTGGTCAGGCTGTGGCTATGGCTGGTACCCGCCAACTGGTCAGGGAGTGGCTATGGCTGGTACCCGCCAACAGGTCAGGCTGTGGCTATGGCTGGTACCCGCCAACTGGTCAGGCTGTGGCTATGGCTGGTACCCGCCAACTGGTCAGGCAGTGCTCGAGCTGTGGTTTTCACGGCGTGATCAGGCCGCCAAGCTGCCGTTTTGGGCTTGCAATACAGAGATTGCTGACCCTGTATTTCGGCGGTATTTAGGCTGATGCGACTGCCTACGACGCCTACGACACGGCTGCCGCTGCCTGATACGGCGCATCGGCATCGGCTGTATTTATCGCATCGGCTGTATTTTGCCCGCCTTTTATACTGCATACGGGGCGTCGTCAGGGGTGTATGTTGACGGCCATTCATGCCGCACATGAGGCGTTGCCAGGGCTGTATTTTACCTGCCATTTAGGATGCATAGGGCGCCGTGTGGGCTGTATTTTGCCTCCCATTTAGACTGTGTATGCGTCGTTGCCAAGGTGATAGTTTCATGATCGCTCTGCTCAATTTTTGTGCGTCGTCACGATTTTATTTTAGTCGTCATCCGAGTTGTAGTTTGGCGATTTCCAGCACTATGCCTTGGCCACCGACAGACGCCTGGACCATCGTGTTTGGAAATCATTCGAGCCGTCGCTTGACTCACATTTCGTTGGCCGTTACAGCTGCGGTTGCCAATTGTTGGGCTGTATTTTTGCCGCCGGCTTGGCGCTGTTCGACCAGCCTGTGACAGGTGCACGGGACCCTCATCTCAGGGTTCATGTCAAGCCATCATTCGGTTTGTCAGCGGGCATCGACCACTCGACTCGAGGCCATCTGTTCAGTGCAGGCCGACCATAAATCCGACCATCGGCCACCAGCCTCGGCTCCGGCACTGATCGTCGACTGGCGTGTGCATGATACCAGCGGCGCTGGAGAACCCTGACACTGGATACTGACGCACAATGGGCCACACTGACACCGGACACAGGCGCGCATTGGGGTACACTGACATTGGACACAGGCACACACAGTGGAGCACTCTGACACCACACGGACACATACTGGAGCACACTGACGCCGGACGGACACATACTGGGTCACGCCGACACCGGCTATAGACACATACTGGAGCACACTGACACTGGACACAGACACATATTGGGGCACACTGACACCGGACGGACACATACTGGGGCACACTGACACTGGACACAGACACATACTGGGCCACACTGACATCGGACACAGGCACACACAGTGGAGCACGCTGATACCACACAGACACATACTGGGGCACACTGACACCGGACGGACACATACTGGGGCACACTGACACCGGACACAGACACATACTGGGGCACACTGATACCGGACGGACACACACTGGGGCACGCTGACACCGGATACAGACACATACTGGGGCACACTGACGCTGGACACAGACACATACTGGGGCACACTGACACCGGACGGACACATACTGGGGCACACTGACACTGGACACAGACACATACTGGGGCACACTGACACCGGACGGACACATACTGGGCCACACTGACATCGGACACAGGCACACACAGTGGATCACGCTGATACCACACAGACACATACTGGGGCACACTGACACCAGACGGACACACAGTGGAGCACGCTGACACTGGACACAGACACATACTGGGGCACACTGACACTGGACACAGACACATACTGGGGCACGCTGACACTGGACACAGACACATACTGGGGCACACTGACACTGGACGGACACACACTGGGGCACGCTGACACCGGACACAGACACATACTGGGGCACGCTGACACTGGACACAGACACATACTGGGGCACACTGACACTGGACGGACACACACTGGGGCACGCTGACACCGGACACAGACACATACTAGGGCACACTGACGGCGGACGGACACATACTGGGGCACGCTGACAACGGACACAGACACATAATTTGGCACATTGACACCGGACGGACACATACTGGGGGGCACACTGACAACGGACGGACACATACTGGGGGCACACTGATAACGGACGGACACATACTGGGGTACACTGACACCGGACACAGACACATACTGGGGCACACTGACGCCGGACGGACACATACTGGGGCACGCTGACAACGGACACAGACACATAATTTGGCACATTGACACCGGACGGACACATACTGGGGGGCACACTGACAACGGACGGACACATACTGGGGTACACTGACACCGGACGGACACATACTGGGGGGGGGGGGCACACTGACAACGGACGGACACATACTGAGGGGCACACTGACAACGCACGGACACATACTGGGGTACACTGACACTGGACACAGACACATACTGGGGCACACGGACACCGGACGGACACATACTGGGGCACGCTGACACTGGACACAGACACATACTGGGGCACACGGACACCGGACGGACACATGCTGGGGCACGCTGACAACGGACAAACACATACTGGAGCACACTCTGTCGTTGTGGCACACACTTGGCAATTTGTCCGGCACATGGGGCCGCACCAGAAGCAATGATATCAGCTTCTGGCCGTATTGGCATTGATATAGAGACACACATTTACCGGATCACTGGCACCGGGACTCACTGGCACCGGGACTCACTGACACCGGGATCCACTGGCACTGGATCACAGGTAGAGGGACTCATTGGTACCGGGACTCACTGATACCGGGTCACTGGTAGGGGGACTCACTGGTACCGGGACTCACTGGCACCGGGACTCACTGGCACCGAGACTCACTGGCACCGGGTCACTGGTAGGGGGATTCACTGGTACCGGGACTCATTGGTACCAGGACTCACTGGCACCGGGTCACTGGTAGGGAGACTCACTGGTACCGGGACGCACTGACACCGAGACTCACTGGCACCGGGTCACTGGTAGGGGGACTCACTGGTACCGGGACTCATTGGTACCGGGACTCACTGGCACCGGGTCACTGGTAGGGAGACTCACTGGTACCGGGACGCACTGACACCGAGACTCACTGGCACCGGATCATTGGCACCGGATCATTGGCACCGGATCATTGGTACCTGGAGAAATTGATGCCGGGGCTCGAACATCAGGATACCTGTCCGGCTGGAGTCTCAAATGGAGGACGTACATAGTAAAGTAACGTGTAAAGTAATATGGTAAAGTAACACGCTTAACACGAGCAGACAGACTGGGAATCCCACCATTGAGACACAGAGAGGGAGAGTGAAGCGAGGCTGTCAGACATTGAAACCGCACAGGTAGTGTGAATAGGAGCGTGTCCATCCTTCCCTCCCTCAGAAGTCAAAGCATCTCACAAGGTGCTTAAGAGAGGCCTCGCGCGCTTGCGAGCCGCAATCTCAGCAGCACCGTTGACATCGCAGCAATACCGTTGATGTCACAGCAGCACCGGTACCATCACAGCAGCACCTATAACCTCACGGTTATAGGTGGTCTGCTGGATGAAACCCACGCGATAAGGTGTCCCGGTGCCGCTCGTCAAACTTTACGAGCTCTCGTGGGTGGGGGGACAATGGCCGAGTCACAGAGCGTCATCTCTCATCTGACGTCATTTGAAGGGCCTGGTCGTACGGTTCTGCTCGCCACCATCGAACATGACCCGCTACAGCTCTCGTCGCTGTCGACAATGGCAGGCCGCCGCGAACGGTGATGAATTTATATCCCGTGCTAACCCGAATGTCAGCAATCAGCGATATTGGCAGGCCGGCAATAAATAAGCAAAGTAGGGTACGGATGGCAGCTTAGCGAGTTGAATCGATGGATGGAAGTTGGTGTTTTTTCTCCAATCCAATTGATGCTGGCCCAGCATTCCATGGTCACTGGCGACTACATCTTAGCAATAGACGCCATATTCAAACACAGTTGCTGGAACTTGATTTTGGGCATGGTAAAATAAACTCAGCGAAATATATATAGCTAAACCTCTCCGATAATTATGTGTCGGAAAGGCTTATGTTTCCCTGTTTGGGATCAGTTACACACAACTGGGTATCCTGTTACCTAGTCATTCCCGCCAAATTTGCTACCAGACTGACACGATTAATGATCTGACATGATGGAATCGTAATATATTTTCGTGCAATCACCCGAAGAAGATGCCGCAAAGTGTGTGTTAGCTACTTGACATTGCACGACCTCTGGCCTGTGGCAGATTAAGCACCAGTCCAGGAGTTGCTCAATGTCAAACTTCCCACAACAACCTCAATGTTAATACGCGCACTGGAAGGTGGGGGGGGGGACGAAATCCGCCCACCCCTCCGGCTTTTCGTACATAACTCTAGATTTTACCGGTCCATATACGCCATTCTTGCGTACCTGCTTAGAAATGTCCGGCGTGTCGTTTAAAGGAAGAAAAACTGAAATCGACCGAAAATTTTCGAGTTAGGGGCCGTAAAAGTCAAAACATTTCGTAGCGCCAGATCACAAAAATCGGCGCTGATGCGCTTCCCGTATATTGCCAAAAGGGAAGTGTTCTGGGTAACACTAGCGACTTGTTTTATGTATATTGTTATGCTATATAGTTTCAAGGTGTTAGGTCACCGAGGTCAAGTCAGGTCAAGTTCATGACAGGTTGGTGGAACTAAACTTGGTCAACTGGAATGTTGTCATAAATCCAAATGACTGTCATGCGATTGATGTCGCTTTGTATATTACTCCCTACACATCCTGAAAACTACTGTTTGTCATTGTGTACCTAAGCGTTTCCATACTTTATTCATGAACTTCACTCCTTTCTCGCGAACCCGATTGCGCCGAGCTGCCCGACGGAGCAGTCGGGCGGGCGGCCCGGTTCCGTAACTGGAACAGGTAACTGACCTGATAAAGTGCCGCTATATAGGTAACCTGAGGTCAAATTCCGGGTCTAGCATCTGTATTGCATCATTATTAATGTCAAAAACATCATTGATGCGCATTTTGGAGCATTTAAACACAATCACAGCGATCCATAACAATGACAAGCCAAGCCACGCAAAACAAGAACATTTTGACATATGTGACCTCATTTGACCTCAAAGATGTTGACCAAATGTCATGAAATTTGCACAGAATAGAGTTCACTACCGTACCCATCCACCTTGCGAATTTAGTTACTCCAGCTTTAATAGGAGGCGAGATCTTAGGGGGACGGAGTCCGCCCCCTCCCCCCCCCCATCCAGTGAGCGTAATTTTCAGAGGCCCTCCAGGACGCGTGTTAAAGCAGTCCACTTCACTCTGAATAATGTCGGAGGAGCTAGCAGCGTTATGACCCACCCTACCACGAGGCCGATGACTAAATACCCTCTCCCCGCCACCATGTGCTCTGATAGCTCATGAAATAAATCGCAACACCGCATGTGGCTACCGGGCAATACGTCATCCTTAGGGCTTATGAAGAATTATTCGACACTTCGGCTGCATTCAACATAGTGTGCAGTCAGTTTGCTCGTGTGACAATATCGTGTCAAGCGATTGCCGTTCTGTTTTTTTTCTTCGCTCCAGTCGGTGATTGTCTGTTGTAATGTGTCAAATCGGAAAATCAGCAGTTGAAAGTCGATTTGTGGCTGTGGAAAGAGAGACGAAAATATCTGGAGTGAGGAGAGGAGAGTGAAATTGCGATAAAGAGAGCGAGAGAGAGAGAGAGAAAGAGAGAGAGAGAGAGAGAGAGAGAGAGAGAGAGAGAGAGAGAGAGAGAGAGAGAGAGAGAGAGAAGACAGAGGGGAGACACCTATAAAGAGACAACTGTAGTGAAGTAGAGCGGCTGTAGAGACGCACAGACAGGTAGACGGTTTTGAAGGTAGATAAATGCAGAGTTAGACCAGCAAATGTTGGCGGGAAATGAAGCAAAACTGCATGGTAAAACTGTATTGCAGCACCCCGATGAGCCTGGGCTCGCCACACAGGCGCCTCAGAGGGCCACTAATGATGAGCTGGGTGCGGCCCGCGGTTTTGCAGCCATTGCCCAGTTAATTAACACACCGACCCTAATCGGGCGGGTACTTGTGGCGGGGAACCCTGGCGGGTACTTATGGCGGGTACCTTTGGCGGGTAATTGTGGCGGGTACTTCTGGCGGGGCTCCCCGCACCACTGGGATCGCCCACCAGCCGTTGACCGCGTATCGCCGTTCCAGCTCCCGCCAGACCAGTCAGTAGAGCCGTGTCGCTGTCCCAGCTCCCTCCAGACCAGTGAACACAGCCATGGCTCTGTCTGTCTGCCTTGACTGTCGATTCGAAATATCAGCAGCTTGAAGTTCACTTGCAGTACAGCCGGGTTAGGTTTGGCCGATGGTTTGATTGCGTGAACACTAGACTTCTGCTCAGCACTGGTATGGACATCAATCCTGTTAGTTAGGGGACTTCTTAACCTCCCACCCCCACTGAGGCTTTTTACTCACCGCTTCGTATCGCGCTATGATAGAAGTATGAAACTTAGTGTCTTTTCCTAAGATTCTTCTGGACATATCATGCCCGATCAAATGCTTTGCTTGATGAGAGACCGCTGCAGACAGAGATACTGGAGGGCAGGTCCGACCATTTTTGACGAGCTTTCAAAACCATCCAGATATTACACCTGTGTTCATAATTCCTTCTTACTTCCCAAAGCCATTCATGCATGCACATACACAAGTATGTTGCACATTATCCGTTACTAAATATGCACATAAAGGGCAGAGGCTGTTCCATGGTAAGGAAGTTTTAGATTGTGATTAAAATAGACAGACGGTCGAAATCGCTAAGTGATTTTAAAATGATCGTGAAGTTAGCCAGCGGCACACCATCACATTATTATTGATTTCTTGGGAATTCCTGTAGCGAAACAAGATAATCATGTTCAGCATTGGCAGATCAAGGTCAGCTTTAGAGGGCAGGCATCTATGTGAGGTATGATCAAGTAAAGGTCATGATGCATGGTAATTAGGGAGTAGGCAAGCCTGGCCGTCCCCTGTCTTAACACGCGCCCTGGAGGGCCTCTGAAAATTACGCGCACTGGAGGGGGGGGGGGGCGGATTCCGCCCCCGCCCCCCGCACCATAAGATCTCGGCTCCTATTAAAGCTGGAGGAACGAAATTCGCAGAGTGGATGGATACGGTAGTGCACTCTATTGTGTGCAAATTTCATGACCTTAGGTCGACCTTATCTTCAAGGTCAAATGAGGTCACATTTGCAATTTTTTTTTTGTTTTGCGCGGCTTTGCTTGTCATTGTTATGGATCGCTGTGATTGTGTTTAAATGCTCCAAAATTGGCATCAGTGAGGTTTTGAACATTACTAATGATGCAATGCAGATGCTAGACCCAACATTTGACCTCAGGTCACCTATATAGCAGCACTTTATCAGGTCAATTACCTGTTCCAGTTACGGGAACCGGGCCGCCCGCCCGACTGCTCCGTCGGGCAGCTCGGCTTAATCGGCTTCGTGAAGAAAGGAGTGAAGTACATGAATACAGTATGGAAACGCAATGACAAACAGTACAAATGACAAACAGTAGTGCATTTATGACAACATTCCAGTTGATCAAGTTTGGTTCCATTAGCCTGTCATGAACTTGACCTGACTTGACCTCGGTGACCTAACATGACCTTGAAGCTATATAGCATATCAATATACATCAAACAAGTCGCCAGTGTTGCCAAGAACACTTCCCTTTTGCGAATATACGGGAAGCGCATCAGCGCCAATTTTTGTGGTCTGGCGCTAGGATTTTTTGTTGTTGACTTTAACGGCCCCTAACCTGAAAATTGTTCGGCTGATTTCCATTGTTCTTACTTTAAACGACGCGCCGGTCATTTCTAAGCAGGTACGCAGAAAATCGCGTATATCGACCGGTAAAATCGGCAGTTATATACAAAAAACCGGAGGGGTGGGCGGATTTCGCTCTCCCCTCTAGTGCGCGTGTTAAAGAACGCGTGACGTCTGAGTCATGTTTGATGCACTGACTGATACCTAAGGTATTGCGGACAGAGGTGGATCCCAGATAAGCAAATAAGGCGGTTTTCAGATGCTCTTCAAAACATCGACAACATGATTCATATTTCGGCATTTCTCCCTCGGCACGATCACGGAAACCAGGTAGATCGTATTTGGTATATGTATAGGTCTACTAAGAGCAGGAATGATGGATGTTGGGGCCTTAATTCCTCATCATGCCAATAATGTGCAATCCATGCTCGCGTCACATGATTGGAATATTGACAATGCGACATGCCAAGTGCTAAAACCGCTAAACTCGCCGGGAGGAGCAAGATTCTAAGCTACATGTTAACGTGTGACCCCCATGTTAACGTGTTATCCCATGTTAATGTGTTACCTCCATGCTAATGTGCTACCCCCATGGTAATGTGTTACCCCCATCATAATGTGTTATACCCATGTTAATGTGCTACCACCATGTCTGTGTGCCTGGCGGCAGCATTACCGACAAATGTTCCCAATTTCAGCACAGGCCGCGATCATTGCGATGCTGTGGTGGCGGTCCCGCCCGACCTCACGCCAGGGAACGGGCGCAAGGTAGCACCCGCGTGCACCTGTGTCTCCTGCACCAGCCGTACCTCGCCGCAGCCGAGTCCGCCTCGTGTCGGGCACAGTGTCGACAACCTGCGAGACCCGCCAGCAGCCGAGCCCATCGCCGAGCACCATCTGCTGCACGCTCTGTTGTCCGCGACCGCCGTCCGGAGCGGCGACTTCAGCAGAGGCGGATGGACCTGCTGCTGGACGAGCTCCTCAGTCCCCGGCGGCGTGGCCACCGGGCGATATCGTGCGCCAGCCGACGGACAAGTGGCGTTCTTCTACTCGGCGGCTAACCGACGGACCAGTGGTGCTCTTCTCCTCGGCGGCTAACCGACGGACAAGTGGTGCTCTTCTCCTCGGCGGCTAACCGACGGACACCAGTAGAGCTCTTCTCCTCGGCGGCTAACCGACGGACACCAGTAGAGCTCTTCTCCTCGGCGGCTGACCGACGGACAAGTGGTGCTCTTCTCCTCGGCGGCTGACAGACGGACAAGTGGAGCTCTTCTCCTCTGCGGCTGACCGACGGACCAGTGGTGCTCTTCTCCTCGGCGGCTAACCGACGGACACCAGTAGAGCTCTTCTCCTCGGCGGCTGACCGACGGACAAGTGGCGCTCTTCTCCTAGGCGGCTGACCGACGGACACCAGTAGAGCTCTTCTCCTCGGCGGCTGACCGACGGACAAGTGGTGCTCTTCTCCTCGGCGGCTGACCGACGGACAAGTGGTGCTCTTCTCCTCGGCGGCTGACCGACGGACAAGTGGTGCTCTTCTCCTCGGCGGCTGACCGACGGACAAGTGGTGCTCTTCTCCTCGGCGGCTGACAGACGGACAAGGGGAGCTCTTCTCATCGGCGGCTGACCGACGCTGAGGGACGACAGCGGCTGGTGTCAGCCCGCCGCCGGCACCGGTGGGGTCTGCGTGCCGCCGGGGTGGCATGACGCCGCCCGGCTAGCCACTCAGACGCGGCCGACGCGGCCGGCCGGCAGCAGGCGGTGCAGCAGCATGTCCGACGTGCGTCGTCGTCGGCAGAGCCCCGGCGCGAGCCGCTACGTGCGCGTGTGCTGCGCCCGCCTGTTCTCGCACGCGGGCCTGTGCGGCCTGGTGGTGGCCTACTCGCTGGCCGGCGCGCTGCTGTTCGACTTTGTCGAGGGTCGCGCCGCCCGCGAGCGCGCACGCCAGTGGATGGCCGAGCAGGCCGGCCACCAGGCGACCACTATCGGCCATCTGCGCGACGCCTGTGTCGACGACCTGTGGAACATCACCGGTGAGTGCCACACACTCTGCGGAACATCACCGGGGAGTGCCACACACACTGCGGTATATCACCGGGAGTGTGCCACACTCTGCGGAACATCACCGGGGAGTGTACCATACTCTGTGGAACATCACCGGTAAGTGCCACACACACTGCCGAACATCACCGGGGAGTGTGCCACACTCTGCGGACATCACCGGGGAGTGTACCATACTTTGCGGAACATCACCGGTAAGTGCCACACACTCTGCGGAACATCACCGGTGAGTAACACACACACTGCGGAACATCACCGGGGAGTGTGCCACACTCTGCGGAACATCACCGGTAAGTGCCACACACTCTGCGGAACATCACCGGTGAGTACCACACACACTGCGGAACATCACCGGGGAGTGTACCATACTCTGCGGAACATCACCGGTAAGTGCCACACACTCTGCGGAACATCACCGGTGAGTACCACACACTCTGCGGAACATCACCGGTGAGTGCCACACACACTGCGGAACATCACCGGTGAGTGTCCCACACTCTGCGGAACACCTGTGGAACATCACTGGTGAGTACCCCACATTCTGTGGAACATCATCGGTGAGTACCCCACACTCTGCGAACCATCACCGGGGAGTGTCCCACACTATACGGAACATCACCGGGGAGTGTCCCACAACCTGCAGAACATCACCAGGGAGTGCCACACACTCTGCGGAACAACACCGGTGAACGTCCCACACTCTGCGGAACTTTACCGTCGAGTGCCACACACTCTGCGGAACATCACCGAGGAGTGTCCCACAAACTGCGAAACTTCACCGTTGAGTGCCACACACTCTGCGGAAAATCACCGAGGAGTGTCCCACAACCTGCGGGACATCACCGGCGAGTGTCCCACAACCTGCGGGACATCACCGGGGAGTGTCCCACACCATGCGGAACACCTTCTATAGAACATCGCCGACGAGTGTCACACATGCTGTGAAGCGACATTAGTACGTGTAGAGCATGGTGTTATTAGGTCTAAGGACGTCAGGGACGTCTGAGGGCCTTCGGGACACAACTAGAGTATGTCATGCAATATGATGGCCACCTTCACTGACGGTCATCACCCGATGCGGTGTGATGGCCATCCTCACAGACGGCCATCATCTGAAGCGGTGTGATGGCTACCCTCACAGACGGCCATCACCTGAAACGGTGTGATGGCCACCTTCACAGACGGCCATCACCTGAAACGGTGTGATGGCCATCCTCACTGACGGCCATCGCCCCATGCGATGTGATGGCCGTCTGTGCTTTTCGTCTACCTGCTCTTTTTCTAGTCCCGCATCGACTCTGAATCAACAATTAGTAGGCTTGACCCTATCATTTCTGTCAGGCAGCAGATACATATGTGGGGTAATGAAGGCATCCATGTGCCTTGGCGCATGCTATTTACTCTGCATCCACAATTCTTCAACGCAACGTGAGAGGGCAGAGCCCGAGCGAGACCTACTTCCATGTATGTACATTTGTACGACAACAATGTGTGGACCAACAAGGCCCGGTCGACTGTTTTGAAGCCTCAGTAGCTGTTTTGCTACAGCGTTCCAAGTCCCCAATCTCTTCACTGATAATGACAAGTGCTCGGTTGATGTCGATTTATTAACAACGTTCATCGCAATAATTCAATGGCGTGCCCACATTCTTTGTTCAGATATAATGGATTAATGGAGAACATATCCGATGTCTGATGGGCCGCCGTTAGCTAAGTTCTGCCAGCCACGCAGCTTCGCTAGTCCACGTGACCTACGTGCCTTGAGGCCATTTGTTTTTCAGTGCGCGGATGTCGAAATTAGAGGCAGTCCGAAATGGGGAGCTCTGCTGAATGTCCGTCCGCATCGAAAATCTGAATGCATGTATGCTGAATTGCACACCTATGATTTATTTTTGTGATATTCGTTTGCTTCGCTGCGCATTTGTCCATGGGCTCTCAAGAGAGCACCTTTGCGGTAAGTCCACAAGTTCCCTACGGCGCTGCGGTTCTCAGTGCCGCGCCTGCAGCCCCACAGCCAGCACCCTCCACTCGCCAGTCCATGGCGGCCAGGACGGCTTACGGTTCTCAGTACCACGCCTGTCGCACGGGAGCTCCAAACTCGCCAGTCCAGCGGCCAGGACGGCTGACGGTTCTCAGTACCGCGCCTGCCTGCGGTTCGGACGGCGCCTAATACTGCTTCATCAGCGGCTGTTTTTTCTTGACAAGGTGTGATGACTTGTGTGCTGGATGATTTCAACTGGCTATGCATTTTAATAGTCGATATTATTTCCATCATTGGAAGGTGGGAAAGAAGAGCCGTGGAGACTAAAAGTAGGCAGGCGAGGGCTAGCCCTCGTCCGTTCATGGTATTCTACCACCATTTCCATGCAGGGGAGGGTAGCCACGATCCCCTAGCACTTCCAAACTTCAGTTTGCTAGTGACATGCAAAAACCCAACGCATTGCATGTGGCAACTTTTTACGATTGATATCCGATGTGAATGCGTTGGGATACTAGTTGACCTCTCAGGTCAATTGAGACTCATTTTAGCAAAAAGCGATACTGTTCAAGTCAAGTCATTACCTGTGCGGCGACCGTTACCCATACGCGTTTGAAATAACCAGCATATTATTCCCCAGTATCTTGGGATAATAGCAATGTACACTATGTTTGTCATATTCGATACATGAGTCAACTACCAGATGAGACAGAGGTACAGGTAGCTAAAATAATTGTACAAACTGATACAACAATCTCATACCTTATTTTGCATTTCCCTAGCATAATCAATATTGCCAGCGCGCAAAGTTAGTTCGAAAACGAATAAAAAGACCAAATACCTCCACCAGTTCAGTAAGCGATACCCAATTATCCAGATATTTGGGATAGAACAGCACTATCAGGGACAATCACAAATAAATGAGGCAATTTGTATGCTGCAAAACACCGGTGGGAATGGCCTTCTTCGATCCAATTGAACATCTCGAGAAAACAACCGGCAGCCATTATTCGCCGACCAGTCAGGTAACTGTGTTTGTGTGGAACAGTTGCCGGCAATACCGGACGTGATCCGCTACTGATGATCGCTGTAATGGTAGGAACCTGCAATGCATTGCCAACATCATCCAAGGTCCATGAATGCTGAATGTGTTTTCGGTCAGATCGGATCTCTAAGAATTCCTGACGCTTGTCGTTTGATCATAGCCGGCCTAGAATGACATGGCCTATAGCCGTGACAAGACCCACAATCATGGCATAGCCTATGGCCGTGATATGACCTATAACCGTGACATGACATATTACCGTGGTATGGCCTATACTCGTGACATGACTTACAACCGTGACATGACCTATAACCGAGGCATGACCTATAACCGTGACGTGACCTATAACCGAGGCATGACCGAAAGCTGTGACATGACCTATAACCGTGACATGATCCATAACCATGACATGACCTATAACCGTGTTGAACTCGTACCCAAGTCGCTCTGGAACGAGCAGAATCTGACCAGTTGTCGACTGCCGGGTCTAGCTTGCTGTAATGAGACTAAGAAGCGCGGCAGATATTGGAATGCGATGCACAAACGTCATTTAGATGTCAGGCTCGAACTGAGCTGCGTCTTCAGAAAGGTGAATGATTTCCCTACGGATGTGCTTGTGTTCCCTTGCGCACAAGGATACCGTTTTTCCTTTGGAGGTATTTTGAGATGTTGAGCTTGAGTCAGGAAAGCATGTGTACACAGGCAGGCTTCAGTTGGGCCTGTTGCAGGTTATTGCTAGCGATTATTGCCACGGTCGAGCTAGGATACATAGTGTTGTTTGGCCTGCGCAGTCGCCCAAAGCCCATCGTCTAATGGCCTTCACGCCCACGAGAAGCACTGATCCTAGTATTTCATAAATACAAGATGGCAATGATGCGCAAAAGACCGTGAAGAAAGGGATTGTAAAACAGATTTGAAGTCAGAACAAGCGACCACACTTCGCGAGGGATGATAGAGGGCACGATTGCGAATATAGCAGAGGGCAATGAGGATGGTACATAATTTAGCGATGAAAATTGAGTTTCTGTGGGGCAAACGCTGTTGATTTCTGTGTATTCCAGAATCAATGGCATTTCCTGCGAGGTTGGCAGCTCTTGAGTCGTCTGTAGAAGCAAAAAGAACATGTCGATAATGAGACCGAAGCTGGTGTACTTTTTGTTTGACATTCTGGACAAAGCTGTAATTTTGGAGTGGTGGTCAGTCAACGGTATGCCGTTCGGCCATCTGCCGCGGTGAAGTAGTTGTTCAAGGAAAAACACAAATATGTGGAATAGCGCAACACATCGTGCATAGGATATTTTGACGAGTGAAGCTATGTTAAGGGTAGTTGTGTTTTTGGGGCTGCACCTAAATATTTGTGGTGTAAATTTGGGAGAACTTGCAAGAACGAGTGTGCAGGGTGTTATTCTTGAAGGCATTCCGAATTGTCTACTGCATTCGTCGGATAGCTAGTGGTAGCTAATTCCTGACCCTGTTTGTAATAAAATTGATGGTTGAAGTGGTCATTGCACCAAGTGCGGTGAGGAACAATTTATTATAAATGAAGTCTAAAATGTTTAAGGTTCAGGGACTGGTACCGGAATAGACTACCGGGGCATATTCAATGATGGGGAGACCTAGGAATTTATACAATAGCAAACGTGTGTAACGATCGGCTCCAAATGATGCACAAGTAATGCAGCGACATAAAATGAGGCGGTGAAAACATTTGTTCGGGACGTGTTTGATAAGCTTGTGTGATGGTGGTGCTTACGATTAAAAATAGCATACAGAAGCTTAAAGGTGTTTACGAAAGGTACGTTATTTTTTGTTAGGCAAACGGTGTTTCTGGATTTGGACACGGAGTGATTTTTTCTAAATATTATTGTGACAGATTTTGGTGCAAGAAATTGAAATCGTATTTGATGAACCACTGTAATACCTTGTCAAGTGCGCTTTGGAGTCAAATTAGGCAGTGCTCGAACTTTTATTGTAACACCACATTGCGCTGTCGTCTGCAAAAAAAATGAATACGATGCATTGGCCGATATGTCGGTGAAACAGTCATTAACTATGAAAATATTGAAACAGTCATTAAATCAACCTGGCGATATACAGGTCCCCTGTGGCAATCCGTTTTTTCATGAATTGTGAATCGGAAATGGCTTGCCGACACCGGAGATGGAGGTGACGAGAACCAAGTAAAAAAATGTATTAAATGATGACCTATATGTCCTTTGATGCCGATTTGACGAAGTTCGGAAATTAATGCGGGCTTCAATACCATATCATAAGTTTTGCTAATGTCTAAAAATACTGCGACAGTGTGTTCGTGTTTTTATAACCAAGTCGGACGTCTGTTTCTAACCGAATGATATGATCAACTGCGCTGCATCCTCGACGAAAACCACATTGAATTGGAGATAAAAGATAATTTGTGACCCGATGCCAGGTCAGTAGTTATGTAATCATACGTTCGAAAAGTTTTCCTAGACAACTGGCAAGAGCAATCGGCCGAACATTGTTCAGGTCGATATGATCTTTGCCGGGTTTTAGCATGGGAATGACGAGAGCTTCTTTCCAAGATTCTTGGAAAACATGAGTGGATTATAATGAATTAAACGTGTTTAACTTGTACCGTTCGTGTAGTCAGATAACAGTAGATAATATATAGATGCAGATGACAGTAACAGTAAGTGTAGTCAGATAGCAGTGATTTAAATTGTGCGGGGAGGGGGGGCGCCCGGACAAACGAGAGATTAATTTCTAGGTTTTGCTTAAGCGTGTTTGGGATGTGCGTTGCTGTCCATGTGATGCCCATGAACAACGCATAGCATCACGGATGATGCGGCGTGTTTGTGCCTGTGAATGGTTGCAGTGATGCAAATTGTGTGAATCGGGATGTAGTAAATACTGTCTCGGTGCTGTCTTTCTTGCTGCAATTGCTCGTGCTACCTCAGGACATCACGAAGAGACTGAAGTCCGTTTCGTATGCGGTTTTGGCATCGGAATTGCGGTAGATGCTGCTTCCAAAAGTCTGTTGGTAAGTAAGTTAATGTTTTGAACAGGTGAAATGTTTGGGTTGTATTGCATATGCGAATGTTCATTAAATTTGGTCCAGTCGGCCTTCGAATGTTTCCAGCGAGGGATAATACTGGGTGTGGTATCGGTCGCAGTTGAAACAGTAGGCGTTAATTTAATGGGATAACGATCACCATCTCGAATGTCTGTGTGTGTCAAATGGCCAGTCAAAATTGTTGGCCATAGATGGAGTGGAGGTCGATAAATCTATTGTAGTTTCTGAGTTATGGCTAGGTGAAAAAGCTGGCTCTCCAGTGTTAGTGATACTAAATTTTTTCGGTCTAAAATGTGTTCAATAATGCTTCTGCGAGTGTCTAGAGGTGTAAGTGTTTTTTCCAACGGTGGACTGTGTGCGTTAAAATCCCCAGGTAAAATTAAAGCATTTTAAAGGTGCTATGAGTTTTTCTAAGTTCGTCAAAATGTGTGCGTTATCTGTGTGTGGCGGAATATAAATGTGGGCGTTATCTGTGTGTGGCGGAATATAAATAGAACGTACGTCCATGCCCCGACCACGAAAACGTAAAGCACATGCTATGGCTTGCAAAGATAAATCAAGTGTAATGTGTTTATGTGCGTGCGTGTGTGTGTGTGTGTATGTGTGTGTGTGTGTGTATGTCTACTCATTGATAATATGAAGTGATGTGACGTCACTGAGATGTGGTCCACGGACCTCGTCGTTGTGTCACAGGGAAGAATTGAAAGTTTGAAATTATACTGATCGGTATGCAAAAACCATGTTTCTTGATGTGCGATGAGAATTGGGTTGGTGATACTAAAGAATGCCTTTACTTCAGCCCATTTCGATAATAAACTACGACAATTCCACGGTAGGAAAATAAACATCGGAGATGAAAATTAATGTTTGTCGGCACATTCTGGTGCGTGTCCAATCGACGCTTGGAGTTCCGGTGGAAATGTGAGTTGTGCACGGGTGGCCCCCGTTGGCCCACCGAGCGAACGAACCCTTCTCTACCGTGCGTGTGGTGGCGCAGCGTTCGGAGCGAACAGCCTGCCTGGACGGAAGTCAGCGACCGATTGGCATAACATGTCCATTGTGAATCAGCTGAGTACCGATCGGCCTTACCATTTGACTATGCATACTCAACATGTGGGTTCTCCTTAATTGGAAAAGTAAATGATCTACCTCGGTGTATCCTACATTAATTCACCAATGGAATTGTCCATTTAATTAGTTAACACCCGTTGCAAGAATGCATCAGTAATGTAGTTTGGATGGAGCGATATTCATCTAGATATATCTATACGAACTGAGTGCGATGGCGAATCCCAAGAGAGTCTGCTCTGGTCTTTATGCGAAGATATAGTTGATATGAGCGTGTCGACCATCATGCTTCAGAATTCATATCAAATTTTGTATTGCAATGTTTGAAGTCCTACCTTCTTCACTCAGTTCTAGACTCTTTCCGTAAAATTTGATTTACATTGATTTTCTTCACGACATTGACTGCAAGGAAAACGCATTCCTTGTTCAAAGGGTGGGTTTAGTGTCTTAGTTTGCGCGTCGTGCCACCGTGCGACGCCGACCGCCGCGCCACCTATAGTGACCGCCGCGCCACCTATAGTGACCGCCGCGCCACCTATAGTGACCGCCGCGCCACCTATAGTGACCGGCGGTCACTATAGGTGGTGCGGCGGTCACCTATAGTGACCGCCGCACCACCTATAGTGACCGCCGCGCCACCTATAGTGACCGCCGCACCACCTATAGTGACCGCAGCGCCAACTATAGTGACCGCCGCACCACCTATAGTGACCGCCGCGCCACTTATAGTGACCGCCGCGCCACCTATAGCGACCGCCGCGCCAACTATAGTGCCGCAGCGCCAACTATAGTGACCGCCGCGCCACCTATAGTGACCGCCGCACCACCTATAGTGGCCGCCGCGCCACCTATGGTGACCGCCGCGCCACCTATAGCGACCGCCGCGCCAACTATGGTGACCGCCGCGCCAACTATAGTGACCGCCGCGCCACCTATAGTGACCGCCGTACCACCTATAGTGACCGCCGCGCCACCTATAGTGACCGCCGCACCACCTATAGTGACCGCCCCGCCACCTATAGTGACCGCCGCACCCCTAAACCCACCACCTATAGTGACCGCCGCACCACCTATAGTGACCGCCGCACCACCTATAGTGACCGCCGTGTCACCCTATAGTGACCGCCGCGCCACCTATAGTGACCGCCGCGCCAACTATAGTGACCGCCGCACCACCTATAGTGACCGCCGCGCCACCTATAGCGACCGCCGCGCCAACTATAGTGACCGCCGCGCCAACTATAGTGACCGCCGCACCACCTATAGTGACCGCCGCACCACCTATAGTGACCACCGCGCCACCTATAGTGACCGCCGCGCCACCTATAGCGACCGCCGCGCCAACTATAGTGACCGCCGCGCCAACTATAGTGACCGCCGCGCCACCTATAGTGACCGCCGCACCACCTATAGTGACCGCCGCGCCACCTATAGTGACCGCCGCGCCAACTATAGTGACCGCCGCGCCAACTATAGTGACCGCCGCGACAACTATAGTGACCGCCGCGCCATCTATAGTGACCGCCGCGCCAACTATAGTGACCGCCGCGCCACCTATAGTGACCGCCGCACCACCTATAGTGACCGCCGCGCCGCCTATAGTGACCGCCGCACCACCTATAGTGACCGCCGCGCCAACTATAGTGACCGCCGCGCCACCTATAGTGACCGCCGCACCAACTATAGTGACCGCCGCACCACCTATAGCGACCGCCGCACCACCTATAGTGACCGCCGCGCCACCTATAGTGACCGCCGCGCCACCTATAGTGACCGCCGCGCCACCTATAGTGACCGCCGCACCACCTATAGTGACCGCCGCGCCAACTATAGTGACCGCCGCGCCACCTATAGTGACCGCCGCGCCACCTATAGCGACCGCCGCGCCAACTATAGTGACCGCCGCGCCAACTATAGTGACCGCCGCACCACCTATAGTGACCGCCGCGCCACCTATAGTGACCGCCGCACCACCTATAGTGACCGCCGCGCCACCTATAGTGACCGCCGCGCCACCTATAGTGACCGCCGCGCCACCTATAGTGACCGCCGCGCCAACTATAGTGACCGCCGCACCACCTATAGTGACCGCCGCGCCACCTATAGTGACTGCCGTGCCACCTATAGTGACCGCCGCGCGACCTATAGTGACCGCCGCGCCAACTATAGTGACCGCCGCACCACCTATAGTGACCGCCGCGCCACCTATAGCGACCGCCGCGCCAACTATAGTGACCGCCGCGCCAACTATAGTGACCGCCGCGCCAACTATAGTGACCGCCGCACCACCTACAGTGACCGCCGCACCACCTATAGTGACCGCCGCTCCACCTATAGTGACCGCCGCACCAACTATAGTGACCGCCGCGCCACCTATAGTGACCGCCGCGCCACCTATAGTGACCGCCGCGCCAACTATAGTGACCGCCGCGCCACCTATAGTGACCGCCGCACCACCTATAGTGACCGCCGCACCACCTATAGTGACCGCAACTGCATCGCCGCCGGTCTCTGTCGATGGTGACGTGACACCCGATACTTGGACTGCAGAACGGCAACCTTAAAGCCGGTCTCCAGCACGGGAACCTTACAGCTGGTCTACAGCATGGTAACCTTACTAACCTTACTAGCCTTACTAACCTTACTAACCTTACTAACCTTACTAACCTTACAGCTGGTTTGCTGTTCGCGCTCTTGCAGTGCCTCTCATGGTGGCTTATGCTCGTCTAAAGGTGCTGAGCGTTTCCGGTCGCTAGTGGTACGCTGCATGCACAGCCGGCAGGTGCAGTCAGAGAAAGGTTACAATACGCTTTCCTCCTGCCGGTGGCAGGTTCAGAATGAAACTTAACCAAGCTTCAGCAATTTTCATCCATCAAAAGTTTTGTGGTATGATTAAATTGACGTTGCAAATCTTCACTGACACAGCAGAATCCATCCAAGCACGTGAAGCTGCGCTGCAGTAACTATTTTAAGACATGTTATTCATTTCGAGCTGCTGACCCTGGCCATTCAACAGCTGATTGTTGGAACCAGTCGAGAGGTGATGAAACCCAGGAGAGTCGTTTGCAACTCGCACGAGGCATAGTAGCCGAATTAATCCAAGCTTTTTCTCCAAAATCTACAAGAGCTGTGAAGTGTTCCTTGCATTCGCCGTTCAGACAGTTTAGTTCGATAATATTTCCCTGGAATACATGAAATGGCCGATACGTCGCTTGCCGTCTTTGGTGGGATGTACGCCTCTGCGCCATTATGTTAACACGTGCATCGTCATTCACGACCATGGTGCTCATTGCCAATTCATTCCAGTTCATTCAGTGTCTCACGGGAAAGTATGCTTTGACACATCCAGATTCTGATTTATCTGATCGCCAATTAGTTCACAGTAACTCATATAATAATAAAGACAAAGACTGCGACAAAATATTTAGTTCAATATTTAGTTCATATCAAAATATTTTATTTATACAAAATACAAATAAACACCCATACCTGAATCGAAAACATCACATCAGTACAACGTACGGATTTCATGCTACAAGTTGCGTCGTTCTCGCAAAAGTAAGTCGACAGATTGACGGATGGATACTGGAAAAGCGAGGTTCTATTAAAACATTCAGTAATGGCTGCATATTCACGTCGAGAACGAAGTGCTCTACCAAAGCTGCGAAGCCATCCCTCCTGCTTCGTCCAGGAGGCAGCACTACAACTGGCATGAAGTGGCGCAATTCCACCTTCCCAAGAGTGGGTGAGGAATTGGGGAAAGGGTGGATGTTGCTGGGTGAAAGAAGGTCACTTGACAGATCGTCCCGTCAAGTGACGTCACCGCCATACAAACTGTGCCGATCTTAAAAGCGCAGCACACAAAATGTCATGGCATGCATTCTGCTTGGCTATAGTAAGTGCATTAGTGAGCGTTCTTAAGGTCAATCAAATTAAATCAGGTAGCCCTTCACTTGTATTGAGAACGGAAAGTAGAACAAATCCAACAGATACACCTAGATGTCAGCATCGAACCTTGATCAGATTACACATTTCTTTAAGAACAAAAAAAATGTACTCAAAACTTGTGTACCCTGAGGAACGTGCCGGAGGAAGGTGTTGAAAGAATAAGTATATCTGCTGCATTTTGTTGTCGACTTTCACTTTTTAAGATGAACACAATTATGTGTAATTTTCTTTACACATACATCCTCCATTTGTGAATGTTTGCTTGTTTCAACTGCATGGGTATATTTCAGGCTTAGCTGAAGTTCAATCGCGTCGGTTGCAAGTGGAGTGCAAATGACCTTTAACACGCGCACTGGAGGGGGGGAGGCGAAATCCGCCCACCCCTCCGGTTTTTCGCAAATACCTGCAGATTATACCGGTGGATATACGCGATTTTCGATGTACCTGCTTAGAAATGAACGGCGCGTCGTTTAAAGGAAGAAAAATGGAATTCAGCCGAAAATGTTTCAAATTAGGGGCCGCCAAAGTAAAAAAATGTTATAGCGCCAGACCACAAAAATCGGCGCTGATGCGCTTCCAGCATACTGACAAAAGGGAAGTGTTCTAGGCAACACTAGCGACTTGTTTGATGCATATTGATATGCTGTATAGTTTCAAGGTCATGTTAGGTCACCAAGGTCAAGTCAGGTCAAGTTCATGACAGATTAATGGAACCAAACTTGATCAACTGGAATGTTGCCATAAATGCACTACTGGTTGTCATTTGTACTGTTTGTCATTGCGTTTCCATACTTTATTCATGTACTTCACTCCCTTCTTCACGAAGCCGATTGCTCCGAGCTGCCCGACGGAGCAGTCGGGCGGGCGGCCGGTTCCGGTAACTGGAACAGGTAACTGACCTGATAAAGTGGTGCTATATAGGTGACCTGAGGTCACATGTTGGGTCTAGCATCTGCATTGCATCATTAGTAATGTCCAAAACATCATTGATGCCAATTTTTGAGTATTTAAACACAATCACAGCGATCCATAACGATGACAAGCCAAGCCACGCAAAACCGGAAAATTTTGTCAATCTGACCTCATTTGACCTTGAAGATATTGACCTAAGGTCACACAAATTGCACACAATAGAGTTCACTACCGTGCCCATCCACCCTGCGAATTTCGTTCTTCCAGCTTTACTAAGAGTCGAGATCTTAGGGGGGGCGGAATCCGCCCCCCCCCCCCCTCCAGTGCGCGTAATTCTCAGAGGCCCTCCAGGGCGCGTGTTAAATCATGCAATCTGAACTCTGTCGCCAGATACGTGCTTATCATCGCACATGCAATACATTCAAGTCCAAGCATCTCAATGTATTCGCCATGCGAACCGCAGTGTGCATGCATATCATGCTCGTAATTGGCATGATATTGATTTCATCCCTGACTTTTTTCCGCGGGTGCACCGGTATGCATGAGTATTTAGAACGCAAAATCTTCAGCACAGCGCCCCAGTTCAGCTGAAGCGAATGCAATCAGCCAGGACAGAAAACCACGGTCGCACAGCTATACAGAGACAGAAACGAACCTAAAGACGGATGCCTGAATGGCAGCAGCCAAGTGGGTACTGGCGCGGAGAAGGAATGCCGCCAACATAAGTACGGCCATAAGCCTAAACGTCGCCTGTCAGAGCCACGCGCACTGCTTGAAGTGTCAGCATTGACAAGTGCGGGCGAACAAACCATAGTAAGGAGCAGGCGCCGTGTGAAGCGACGCCAGCGTGGCGCCGGCCGATCCAAATGGTGCCAGAAAACGCCCTTTTCTGGCATTCCAGTGTAAAATGTGCAGCCGGTGTGACTCTGGTACCACTGTGTCACACCGCAGTGGTAGCCTGTGGTACATAACAGTGGTAACCTGTGGCATCAGTGGTAACCTGTGGTGCCAGTAGTAGTATGTGGTACCAGTGTAACCTGTGGTACCAGTGGTAACATGTGGGCACCTAACCGCCCTCTTGCGGGCGCGATGTCAGAGTCGCGAGTTCGGAGCCAGACGTCTCCGAGACTTTTCCCAGTGGGCGCACCACCACCAGGAGGATTCAGACTCTGGCAGTCCTGAGACGGTTCGACTGCGAGTTATTCAGGACCGAAGTACCAAATGCTTGTCGTGGTCAGACAGACATTGTGCACCTATCCTTTGGCGACGGCACGAAGCAATCCTCTTCAAACTTTGGCTTGGACAGGTGCAAAATGTATTCTAAAAATATTGTTGGGTTCACTTCAAGCATCTAATTTACCGCAGAACATAACGCATTCTCGGATCGCTTCAGAAACACAAGGCGAAAAGGTCACCTGAGGTTAAGGTTTGGTGAATGACATCGAATGACCCTTGAAAGGTCAATGAGATATGTACATAGGATGGCTGAGTTGTCAGTCATCCCTCCATGCGTATCATTACGTATGTGAGTAAATAAGTGTGGTGAATGGCCCATCAACGGCAATTTCGGCGACAAAGTATCGGACATGATCCCACACGGGTCAATGATCTGAGATGGCATCCTCAAATGCTTTGCATCATAGGTTTGCCGAGTGCGTCTCATCGGCTGCTTGAAGTGGCGGCGTGCTAACGAGCACAGTCTCTCTTCGTTGCTGCAAAGCAAAAGATGCACGGCGTTGCACTGCAGTGCCCTCCCACACACATCGGCAAGGATTGCCTGCAGTAAATGCAATTGGAAAATAATCCAGTCCAGTTTGCCGAGGGCCCTCTGATGTTGAACAGCGGGGATGCATCTGTCTGTCAACACGTGCGACTATCAGGCATTGAGAGTATGCCCTCAGATGCTGGCTGTTCTGTGACAGAGCTGGGTGGCCTCTCGGTGATCTGTGGTGATGAGTGCATGCCCTCAGATGCTAGCTGTTCTGTGACAGACCTGAGTGGCCTCTCGGTGATCTATGGTGATGAGTGCATGCCCTCAGATGTTGGCTGTTCTGTGACAGACCTGAGTGGCCTCTCGGTGATCTGTGGTGATGAGTGCATGCCCTCAGATGTTGGCTGTTCTGTGACAGACCTGAGTGGCCTCTCGGTGATCTGTGATGATGAGTACATGCCCTCAGATGCTGGCTGTTCTGTGACAGACCTGAGTGGCCTCTCGGTGATCTATGGTGATGAGTGCATGCCCTCAGATGTTGGCTGTTCTGTGACAGACCTGAGTGGCCTCTCGGTGATCTGTGGTGATGAGTGCATGCCCTCAGATGTTGGCTATTCTGTGACAGACCTGAGTGGCCTCTCGGTGATCTGTGGTGATGAGTGCATGCCCTCAGATGCTGGCTGTTCTGTGACAGACCTGAGTGGCCTCTCGGTGATCTGTGATGATGAGTGCATGCCCTCAGATGCTGGCTGTTCTGTGACAGACCTGAGTGGCCTCTCGGTGATCTGTGGTGATGAGTGCATGCCCTCAGATGTTGGCTGTTCTGTTACATACCTGAGTGGCCTCTCGGTGATATATGGTGATGAGCACATGCCCTCAGATGTTGGCTGTTCTGTGACAGACCTGAGTGGCCTCTCGGTGATCTGTGGTGATGAGTGCATGCCCTCAGATGCTGGCTGTTCTGTGGCAGACCTGGGTGGCCTCTCGGTAATCTGTGGTGATGAGTGCATGCCCTCAGATGTTGGCTGTTCTGTGACAGACCTGAGTGGCCTCTCGGTGATATATGGTGATGAGTGTATACTCCGATATGTTCGTTGTCTTGTGGCAGACCTGGGTGGCCTCTCGGTAATCTGTGGTGATGAGTGCATGCTCTCAGATGCTGGTTGTTTGTGACTGACCAGGGTGGCCTTTCGGTGATCTATGGTGATGAGTACATACTCTGAGATGGTTGTTCTGTGACAGACCTGAGTGGCCTCTCGGTGATCTCTGGTAATGAGCGCATGCCCTCAGATGTTGGCTGTTCTGTGATGGATCTGAGTGACCTCTCTGTGATCTATGGTGAGCCTGGTCTGTCGGTCGCACGGCTTAGATACGGTCGATGCTGAACATTTGTCTAATCATCAGGAGAGCTCGGTCGGTGGGCTTGCATCCTGTGCGGGGAAGCCCGCCCGACTCGAGGCTGTATGTTTCTGTCAGCGCTGGCAGCTGACAGAGCTGCTCAGGGAGCAGAAGTACCTCTCGAGTGAATAGAGACAAGGTTCAATCAGACAATTCGGTCAATGATGCGCGCGCTGTGCATTGGCATTCACGGTGTGTGTCGGAGTTTGGGCCAAGTTGGCCAGTCGTCCAACACTTGATTGGACGTCGTAATTGAAGCTTGACATTGTCACGGAAACAGTCGTCCGCGGGGTCTTGACTCGGTGCCGGGTAAGTGATCTTGTGTCCGTGGGGGCCTGACTTGATGCCGGGTCTTCCTCACCTTACCCGCCTGTGGTCACAGCCGAACGCCATCAGCATACTCATCCCCCACATCACCACAGCCATCACCCACATCACCACAGTCATCACCCACCTCACCATAGTCATCCCCACTTCACCACAGTCATCCTCACCTTACCCACCTCACCACCGTCATCCTCGCCTTACCCACCTCATCACAGTCATCCTCGCCTTACCCACTTCACAACATTCATCCTTACCTTACCCGCTTCACCGCAGTCATCATCACCTTACCCACCTCACCACAGTCATTCTCACCTTACCCACCTCACCACAGTCTTCCATAACCCCAATACATTCAGTGTTGGCTATGCGATCACCAACATTGCTTGCAACATTACAGCATTACAACATTAAGTAATGTTCTTCATTCCAAGAGGGAATTGTTGCTAAGCCAGATATAACATCGCAGTCGAGCTTGACGCGCGCACAGCCGCAAGTGATTCATGCCACACCAACCGTTTCCCGACACAAGTGATGTGTTTGGGAGCAGCGTGGCGACGTCTAATCCCGCCGGCCCTGTCGACAGCGCAGACTTATGGCCTCCCGGGGACATGGACCGGCCAGGCTGTCTGGTCAGCGTTGGTAAAGAATGTACGTTAAACTACGCCGCGAAGACTTAGCTAAGCCGTCCGTGTCACATGGTTGGCTCAGTAGGTGCATGCCGGGGCGAACCGGTTCGAACCATGCGGAGTGTTGCTTCCTCCATCGGGGAGGTTCGGCGCTCCCGCTGCTATCATGGGAAATGGTGTGCTCGCGACTGGAGGTAGAACGTAGGAGAGGGGAAACAATCCACCCCGGGCTTTTCTCAAGATACGTCGCAAATAGAGCAAACACGGTGCGGTACGGTTTCGTCAGTCGCCCAAAGGATATCTTGTGTTTTTGATGTATTGCGAGAGCTGAATGTGCACCAAGCCCGTCAGCATGTTTGACCACTACAGCTTGACACATTCTAGAGGCTGGATGATCGGCCCGTCGAATGGAAATGGGCGCTGGCGAGCGCCGGCCAGCGTTTAGCCCGCGAGTGACGTCCAACCTCCGGGTGTTTAGCGCACGAGTGAAGTCAAACCTCCGTGTGTTCAACGCACGAGTGAAGTCAAACCTCCGTGTGTTTAGCGCACGAGTTAAGTCCAACCTCTGTGTGTTTAGCGCACGAGTGAAGTCCAACCTCCGGGTGTTTAACGCACGAGTGACGTCCAACCTCCGTGCGCTTAGTACACGGGTGAAATCCAACCCCTATGTGTTTAGCGCACGACTGAAGTCCAACTCCCGTGTGCTTAGCGCCCAAATGAACTCAAACCCCTCGGGTGCTTAGCTCGCGAGTGAACTCCGACCCTCGTGTGCTTAGCTAACGAGTGAAGTGAAGGCTTCAACCCCCGTGTGTTTAGCTCACGAGTGAATTCCGATCCCCGTGTGTTTGGCGCACGAGTGAAGTCCTACCCCATGTGTTTAGCACACGAGTGAAGTCCAACTTCCGTGTGTTTAGCGCACGAGTGAAGTCAAACCTCCGTGTGTTTAGCGCACGAGTTAAATCCAACCTCTGTGTGTTTAGCGCACGAGTGAAGTCCAACCTCCGCGGGCCTAGCGCACGAGTGAAGTCCAAACTCCATGTGCTTAGCGCACAGGTGAAGTCCAACCTACGTGCATATCAGTAATAGCCCACAGATGCATTGCCTGGATTCATTATGCAGCCACGTGCCTTCAAGCATACATGTAAAGCTAGTGTCATGCATGATGCGATCATTCACCAAGTCGCACTTCCACACAAACTATTGAAGCAGGAGGCGTGATACATATATGGGCCTGAGCTCGAGATCCCTGAATAAGAGCCAAAGCGTTCCATTCGTCGCCGGCGGAGAATGGCGGCCGCCGGCCACGGTGCGATCTGTGCGGCGTGCGCGGCAATATCTCCGCCAAGCGGCTCTCCCCGAAACAGATTGAGAATACTTCAGGAGCAAGATGTTGATGAAAGTTCGCAAATCTCTAAATGAAAGGAGCGGATCCGACTGTGAGTGAGATAATTCAAACTTGAAATGATGTACTACGCCGTGAACCGCTGTTGAGAACTTCCCGCGAGCGGAAATGCCGCCGGGACCCTCTTCTCGCAGCAAGCATTAGACACTTCATGGATAATATTTTGCTACACATGGGTACAAGTCAAAATCAACACACCTCATCTAACTCCAGCATCCAGCGTCTAACTCTGAGTGCAAAAGCAAAACGCGAAGAGCTGCAACAAAAAGAACTCGTTACGGTCTCAGAAACGTGGTGATTAGTCGGGTCAGACCGAACATAGCCGGGTTGTCCAGATGAACTTTGCTCGGCAGTAACTTGGCTCGGATTTCGCCCTCGCCCACAGCTGTTGTTTCTCGCTCGACAGTTGGCTGCTTATTGGCCAGATAACTCCTGTAATAAGTGAACCCTCCACTACGATAACGACGCAAATCGGCCGCACATTCTCAAATGACCTCAGTTCAAAGTATTTGTCACGTCCAGGGTCCCCAACCCCGTGAGGAGATCAGCATCGGATCACATAGGCTCCAGGGTCCCCAACCCCGTGAGGAGATCAGCATCGGATCACATAGGCTCCAGGGTCCCCAACCCCGTGAGGAGATCAGCATCGGATCACATAGGGTCCCCAACCCCGTGAGGAGATCAGCATCGGATCACATAGGCTCCAGGGTCCCCAACCCCGTGAGGAGATCAGCATCGGATCACCCCCCAACCCCGTGGGAGATCAGCATCGGATCACAAGGTCCGGCCCAACCCCGTGAGGAGATCAGCATCGATCACATAGGCTCCCCACCCCAACCCCGTGAGGAGATCAGCATCGGACACGGGTCCCCAACCCCGTGAGGAGATCAGCATCGGATCACATAGGCTCGCACCATAGCACGTCGCTAAGAGTCGCCGAACTGATGGGCGAACTGAATTGATAAATGGGGGTAGGTGGATGTTGTCCAGAAATGCACCTTTTAAATAAATAGCAACACACTTACCTCGCTTTTGGATCTTCGCTAAGAATGCCGCTGACTTCGTCTGGAGTTTGAAAAGTTCTGAACTTGCAAGAAGTCGGGGAAGAGATGCTCGCACCGGAGAGAATGGGTTTCCGGCGCCCACCATCGCACGATGTAGAGGTGTCATTATCTTCATAAAAGGCAAACCCATTCCACCAAAGAGACTCTGGGTGGCCAGTGGTCACATAAAGGCCAAATGGTCTCCATGTTGGCTAGCTCAAGGAAATCCTCGCAGGATCCACCACGAGGCTAAAAGGTGATCCTTAATCTGGACGGTAGATATTATCGTCGTGAAACAAATGTGATGGTGTGACTGGTTGATGGAATCATCGTCAACATTCTATTGCCAATGCAACTAAAACTACTGGAAAGAAATTAGCGAACTAGCCCATTAGCTGCATAGAAAGAATCAATAATATCCCATATTTACATTTCGGAACGACTTATCACCCTGTAATAGGTCACCATGTCAATTCTTCAGATATATGCAAGTTGTAGCCAGACAATATAATCAGCGGATAGGCTGATTGAATCATGAAATAAACGTCAAGTAGCAATTATTTAAATCATGTTCTTGACACCGTCAACATATTTGCCAGACCAAGCTCATTAGTAATGTTCCATATCAAGTACCATTTCCATTATTGCATGCCAAATATGCCAGAAAACGGCTACTGCCTTCCCGCAAAGAACTGAACTGGACTCTGCCTGGTTAATTATGGCCGCTGATCCGAATGGCACGCATGAAATATACTAAATATACTCAAATACGTCTAGATCTCAAATGACACCACTCCACGTCCCTGACTGAGGTCCATGGTTGAAATGCGGCTGACCAGTTGCACGTCCGGAAGCGGGCAACGTCCTCCCTCTCCAAGATATCGGGCGGTGATAACGCAACAGTCCGACTGTCGCGGACCGTCGACTCGCTCCATCACAGCCACAGTCGGCCGACTTTAACGACTCGGCTTCATCACCGCACAGACAGTCGACTGGCCATCGTCATCACCATCAGTCGCCCGGCTCGTTATCGGCCGCCTTCTCTCCGGCGACTTCTTCGTTAGCGAGAGGGATGAACGGCGCCGGCGGCGCATCAGGCGGTCACGCGCCGGCAAGGCAGGGTTGCGCGTCACTCACGCCGATATCCGCCGGCGACATTTCCGTGATGACGTCATCAGCGGCCGGGAGGGAGGGCCGAGCCGACGTCCGCGGACCGCTCCACTCGCGGCGCAGGGGGAGGTCGCATCTCCCGAAGTCGCGGTGCGATGTGTGAAAGGTCGCGTGCGTTGTTGTCGTGGTTTTATGACGCGCTGAGCAGCTGAGTCCATGTGCCGACTCCTGCCTCTTACCATGGCACGAAGGGCGGGCACCACGGTGAATCAAGCCCGCACCTCTGTCTTTTTAAACTATGTATGAAGTGCATGAAAGCACCCTTTTCCGCATCCTGTACGATTGATTTCAGCAGCCTCTGATGGTGCTGGCACCGCTGGTTCCAAAGCGCTGGGTCAAGTGATCCCGCGTTCCCTTGGAGCGGCGCTAATGGCGTGGAAGCGGCCAGTTCGGTTCGCTGTACCTCGAACACTGCCCACCGGTGTGCGCAGGCCACAGAAACCAGAAAATTACCATTTTGCCCGTAATGTGCGTCCGAAGCAGTTCAGGACATGCCGATCGATTGCGCACAACACCTACATCTGGTTAAACACCGCGATAACGTCATTACCCAACGGCGACACGCGTGACCTTCGATGTCACTCCTATTACCCGACGGCGACACACGTGACCTTCAATGTCACACGTATTACCCGACAGCGACACACGTGACCTTCGATGTCACCCGTATTACCCGACAGTGACATACATGACCTTTAATAGCACTCGTATTACCCGACAATGGTACACGTGGCCTTCGATATCACCATTCGTTTGTGTCGTAGAGTTGGTTCCTCGCACCGCTACGTGTGCACCCATTTCATCTAATGCATCATCCACGTGCATCCAGTTGGTTCGCTTCGCCGCTACTTTCCACGACAGCCTAGCTCGGTGTATAGGTCTGCTGCATGTAGGCAGGGGGGGGGGTGGGGGGGGGTGGGGGGGGGTGGGGAGAAAATTTTAAAATAAGTAATTTTTTTTTTTTTATTTTAAATGGCCGGGGGGGTGGGGGTGGGTGGTTTTTTTGGGGGGGGTTTTTTTTTTTTTTTGGTTTTTTTTTTTTTTTTTTTTTTTTTTTTTTTGGGGGGGCCCCCTTTTTTTTTTGTTTTTTTTCCCCCCCAAAAGGCTAAAAGGAGTAAATTTTTTTTTTTTTTTTAAAAAATTATTTTTTTTTTTTTTTTAATTTTTTTTTTTTTTTAAAAAAAAAAAAAAAAATTTTTTTTTTTTTTTTTTTTCTTTTTTTTTTTTTTTTTTTTTTTTTTTCTTTCTTTTTTTTTTTTTAAATTTTTTATTTTTTTTTAATTTTTTTTTGTTGTTTTTTTATTTTTATTTTTTTATTTATAAAAAAAAAAGGGGGGGAAGTCCCCTCTTCCCCAAAAAGGGGGGGGGGGCCCCGGTGGCCCCCTGGCCCCCCCTGCATGTAGGCATGGTGGGGCACGCTATCTTGTGTAGACAGTGGCGTAGTCAGGGGTCCTAGAGCCTCCCGGAATTTGTCGGAGGTACCCCTGACACCCACAAGCGGCACTCAGTAAAGGAGCACCCCTTCCAGTGATTGGGACGGCTCGTCCTCCCAATGTTAGCACGTTGATGCCTTCCTTTTAGGTGGAGGGGGTGGGGGCACGCTTTGTCAGTCCAGTGAATCCATTTTGGGTTAGGGAGACCCTAGTGAACAAAACCCTTTGAAGACGAAATGGGGTACGCCGCTGTGTGTAAGCGTGAATTTGAGCACATGTCATGCGGAAATAAACTGAATATATCATGTCGATAGCTGGGTTTTGATCAGAGATCAACCCGGAAAAATCATCAAGTTTCCACTACACTCCGTTCCATGCGGCTTACTTCCATCCCATTCCGTGCCGTTCGAACTGGCAGAATTTGCTTCCATTCCATCCATCGGGTTTATGTGTCCTGATGGTTCGTGCAGATATGTGTGCAGCTGTCACACAAGCTTGAGTTCAAATGCCGCGAGAGCGCTCTGCACACTGCGCACCACCAAACGCCAACATGTACTTCGCTTACTGCTCCAGTTTGCCGTTCAATTAATTAGACCATTGCATCGACCGAGTCAGGGTCGACCTACTATCTACGGTCCAAGCGTGTGTGCTGCTCCTCTGTCTACCGACTCAGGGTCCAGGTCGTTTGCTGCTCCTCTGTCTACCGACTCAGGGTCCAGGTGTATGTGCTGCTGCTCTGTCTACCGACTCAGGGTCCAGGTGTATGTGCTGCTCCTCTGTCTACCGACTCAGGGTCCAGGTGTATGTGCTGCTGCTCTGTCTACCGACTCAGGGTCCAGGTGTATGTGCTGCTCCTCTGTCTACAGACTCAGGGTCCAGGTGTATGTGCTGCTGCTCTGTCTACAGACTCAGGGTCCAAGTCGTGTGCTGCTGCTCTGTCTACTGACTCAGGGTCCAGAAGTGTGCGCTACTGCTCTAGTACACGACTCGCCACCGAGGAGACACGGTTTGGCTGATAGTTCACTGGACAAATTAGATATCAAGAGCAACGGCACAAGATGATATATTCACCGGAAAAGCACACCAACGTTTCGGCTCAATGCCTTCATCAGGGTGAAAAGTAATCTTACTTGTCACCATGATGAAGCCATTGAGCCGATATTGTCACCCTGAGGAAGGCATTGGTCCGATACCTGTCACTCTGATGAAGGCGTTGGTCCGATGCCTGTCACCCTGATGAAGGCATTGGTCCGATGCCTGTCACCCTGAGGAAGGTATTGAGCCGATACCTGTCACCCTGATGAAGGCGTTAAGCCGATACCTGTCACCATGAGGAAGGTATTGAGCCGATACCTGTCACCCTGAGGAAGGTATTGAGCCGATACCTGTCACCCTGATGAAGGCGTTAAGCCGATACCTGTCACCATGAGGAAGGTATTGAGCCGATACATGTCACCCTGAGGAAGGTATTGAGCCGATACCTGTCACCCTGAGGAAGATATTGAGCCGAAACTTTGGTGTGCTTTTCCAGTGAATACATCTTGTGCCATTGCACTTTGCATCTAACTCGCTCTGGTGCAACACATTCAGAGGGAACTGAAGTAGGACAAGCAACAACCCTGTGATGTCAACATAGATTGCATTTAAATGATTCCGCAAGAACATATGTCAATGGTAGCACCACTGGGGATGGCACGGCGACTGGGCACCTGCGGGAGACAAGTAGCATGGACCATATGGCACCAAACAGAGATCAAGGACCTAAAGTCTACCCTCTTGCTCACTGAACAGTACTGTTAAATAAGTAAAAACCCCACGTTTTGTGATTACTTTTTCTAAATGTTGACGTATCCGGAACCTAATGCCAAGAGGACAGGTATAATTAGCATTACTAACTGTTCATGTATCGTATGTGCTACATCTAAGCCTGCATCATAATTTTGATGGAGTTAGTAGTTGTTTTTGTTTTGCAGCTTGATCTGAAATGCTCAGTTGGATTCCTCACTACAACAGTTACAATACTAACCAGCCAGGAGGCGCTGGGCTACCCGAGCAAATGTTGGAAGCCTGCTCTGCATTTCTGGTGCTGTTCATTGGGTTACCACATCGCTGATGCTGTATGACGCCACCCCAGTAGGACTTACCATGTATTTCCATGTATCACCTACGTTATTCTCGGCTACATCCACAACTGGAACCCCATCCATATTGATTACCTCCTCAAAGGAGAAGTACACATGTGTCAGTTCGAGGGTATTGACCCTCATAGTGCCATAGCCGTAAACGCGCCATGAAAAAAGCGGCGCGAAAATTTGCAGTCGCTTTTCCTTCATCCTTTATGTGTCGGATGTGAAAGTTTCTACTTCGGTTCATGTAAGATCATTGACTTAGCTCCAGCCATAGGGTTTCTAAAAGTGTTTCAGGATCGATATCTCATTGCAATGAAAAGACGATGAAGTGACTCTACGTGAGTACAATTTGACAATGCCTACAAAACGTAAATCTCGGATTTTTGCTTAAGATCAGGTTAGTGACTTGAAGTCACGTCAAATTTTGACCATTCTTCCTATTTGTATTATGCATGCTCTTCTAACCGCATGTTTTCCTTGGTATACATGCTGAAATATAAGGAGAAGTTCCATGCCCAATTTGATTGAACTCCGCCAAATGGTCTGGGGCCAGGTCAAGATAAAGTACGCTAGGTGGGAAATAAAACTATTTAGGCACTCCTGTTTTAGGGTTTATTTCGAGGTCTCGTGCCTAAATGTATCAAACTTGCATTGAATAACCTCCTAAATTACCCAATGAAACCAAAACTATCAAGCATAGTCAATTTCAATATCATCCCAGGTTATTGTCGTACAGCACTTTTTTACTTTCCTTTATGCTCATACACGTGACTATATGTTCAAATGAAGATAGCATATGGTTACAATGTGCCAGTGCTTACCTGAATTTGTGCTTAAGGCCAGGTCATTTACCTTAGATCACTGCCATTTTTGGCCAATGGTGGACCAATGTGAATATTTTTGTAGCATGCGATGTGTAATAAGCTACCAAATCGCGTGCATCTTAACTCTGTGTCTCTATCAGAAATGAAAATATAAAATGTATTTGAAACGTAAATTTTGCTCAGAAGCCGCTATTTTGAGTATCACAATTATTTTCCACTAAAAATTGAGGCCATGGCCGGGCCCTAATCGCCGAAGGCTTTCCGATAATGCCAGGCTGGCAGCCGTCCACGGCTAGGTCTGGCAGTTAGAGGCGGGGGGTCTTTAGCGTCTCCGATTCGGGACCGGGTGTGGGGACCTGACCGGAGGCCGGAGGGACCGCAGGGTTGTCGTGCCATTGGCGGCACGACACATTTTGGGTGATGGGTTGTGGGGAGGAGACAGAGGTCATTGGTGGATCCATTCTTGCCATGCAGCTCTTACCATAGCAACATTAAACTTCACAATATCCGCACAATGGACACGTCACCCATCCGCCCTGCTGCTGGTGCTGGTGCTGCCCCTGTAAAGGTCACGCAAAAATCACAAACACGTTGTTGGTCGTATCGCAGACTGCCAGTTGCTGATTTTTGCATGTTAGATATCAGATGTACACGTTTCCTCCGCATGACCAATGAGTATGTTCAATTGAACAATGAACATACATGAACATGTCCAATGAACGCACAATAAGATGTGTACGAAGTATTACTTTTGCAGATAACTTTGGAACTTATTAGGATAACAATCATTTACTTGGCTGACATTCACTTACAAAACATTTGTTTTAATATTGGCCTCAGCTGATGTGCTGGATTCCTAAGCACATCATGGAGTTTCTGAGGGAACCGACTCAGAACCGTTCGAGATGCCCGGAAGCCCTCCACTTCTCCATTGAGATGCCACCGGCCTCCAACGTGCTGCTGGTGGCAGGCTGTGAAGCTCGGCATCTTCCTGTGTAGCGACCTCAGTACAGCAGCGGCTGTGACGTGCACTCCTCTGTGACGTTGAGCTGTGCATCAAGTGCTCCCTGTAGTTGCTGCTTCATCGTTCGCAGCGTCGGCGAATCACCTGGCTTGGCTGGGTGGCCCCGCTTCAGGCACTCCTTCAGCGGCCGGACCAGGTGGAGGGTGTCTTTTGGATTTATTTTGTCAGGGTGGAGTCACACAGGTTGTCTGAATTGATGTTAGACAACATAAGCTTATATATAAATAATTATAGTGCACGTCATGCTCACCAAGTTTAAACCAGCTCAATAGGGAATGCTCTAATGGCACAAGAACATCCATGTTTTTGTAAAGATTAAAAGCTTAAATTTGTTAGCCAAGAACACTTAGCAAACAGCTTGCTCTCACCTTCAGCAGGACAACAACATCTTGGATGCCATCCTCCCTCAACTCAGGCATTGTGCAGAAGCTCCATCGGCCACAGACCATAATCGACAGCATGCAGTTCCGTCCGGTTTGAATTCCCTATTCCCGGCTCTTGATCAGCTTTTGCTTGGGGCGTTTTCTCTTCACCAGGGTGGCCGGGCCCTCGGGCTGGTGCCGCCTGCACTCTCAGCTGCCAGACCTGGATCAGCAGGGTGGCCGGCCCTCGGCTGGTGCCGCCTGCACTCTCAGCTGCCGCAGACCTGGATCAGCAGGGTGGCCGGCCCTCGGGCTGGTGCCACCTGCACTCTCAGCTGCCGCAGACCTGGATCAGCAGGGTGGCCGGCCCTCGGGCTGGTGCCGCCTGCACTCCCAGCTGCCGCAGGCCTGGATCAGCAGGGTGGCCGGCCCTCGGGCTGGTGCCGCCTGCACTCTCAGCTGGGTGGCCGGCCCTCGGGCTGGTGCCGTCTGCACTCTCAGCTGGGTGGCCGGCCCTCGGGCTGGTGCCGCCTGCACTCTCAGCTGCCGCAGGCCTGGATCAGCAGGGTGGCCGGCCCTCGGGCTGGTGCCGCCTGCACTCTCAGCTGCCGCAGGCCTGGATCAGCAGGGTGGCCGGGCCCTCGGGCTGGTGCCGCCTGCACTCTCAGCTGCCGCAGGCCTGGATCCCGCCGCAGCATCCTGAGGTCGGGGGCTGCCTTCACCACCACGTCCAGACGGTGACAGTGACAGACAGTGACAGTCCAGAGAGTGACAGCCACAGCCAAAACACGTCCAGCTGTGACTTAGTGAGAGGGCACATTGTTCTGGTTGGCTGCGTTCTCTGTGATCAAAGGCACTTATGCTTCCATCCGCTTTCCACCTAGTGATGAGCTAATCTACAACATAGGAATCGTTGACGAGTAGCAGGTCTTATAAATTGACAGGTATGCGATTTGCTCGTCGATGTTGTTGGCTGTATGTGCCAGACATCCAGCGTTGCCAGACCAGACGAACACAGCTGGAAGTCCTGGGCGGGGGATAATGTTCCGTCACACTCGTGTTGCCACCCTGTCGGTGCTCGTCTTTCTCCCAATCGGTTGCGACCGCACAACTGATGTGGCCGGCCTGCAGTTCGCTCGCACACTTGCTATTCATGACTGTTCTCGCATCTGCAGCGCTACTTTCCACCAGTGTCCTCCAACATTGACAACGACTGAGAGGTATGTCGACTTCCATGCTCTGTTCACACCTGAATAGTGCGAATCCGAGCTAGATGGATGCGTCCCTCCCTATCCACAAAATAAAATAGTCGGATGCCGGCTCCACAACACTTTACTTCTGTATGTGTCAACATTTTCTTGGTTTTGGCGTAACTGGGTGCAGATGTATATGACACATTTTGGTAGAATGACCTCATCACCGTCTGGCCTAAGGCCTGCCCACTACAATTGTGTTTTTGTGTCCACCCGTGCCATCCCTTGTATTGTGGAAGTCTGCGGTCTGCAGACTGCCCTCCGGCAGTCTGAATGCCACGAAACGCACCGCTCTGCCAGCCACTCCCAGCAGTCGTGACTGTTGCCACATGGTAGACCTGCCACCACACACCACAAAACACACCCGGTCGTTGGTCCCCCTTATAAGCCCGTCTATGTCTACCTTATCCAACACCGTGACAGTCTCTCCATCACTTACTTCAATTTCATAGTTCATCGGCAAAGCCCATAAATCGAAAATCCGCTAGCACTGCACCAAACTTAAGCCGTTTTGGCATCGCCACGCCTGCTGGTGCCTACTATCGCTCAGACTGAAGTCGGCCTAAATGTGCATACCTCCGGAACCACCATTAGAGCTGGCAATTTGCTTCTCAGCCAACTTGAAGCTGTAGGAAGCAGCGATGGGTGACCGATAATCTCTTTCTAAATGCCAGGCAAACTGCTCGTTTGAGTGGTCCCAAAAATGCAGCGGATCTCAGCTAAGAGGTATAAGGTATTGTCAGCGTTACCATAGGAGTACGAGGTTGACGACATTCGGCAATGCCAATGCAGTACTATTTTTATTGTAGCTTAGGTCAGTATAAGGAGCAGTTTTGATCCCACTTCGATGATTACAACAACAAAAGTACTTGGGCCTTAAAAAGCAATTTAACAGAATGTGTATTATATTCGCGTGCAAGAATTTTCAAGGACAACAAAGACGTTCTTGTATTTGAAGAAGGACTACCGCACCGATGAAACATAAACAGACCTTGAACGTTTTTATATGCCTGCAGTTGTGCGCAATTATCGAGGAAGCGCTAACCTGCAATAATGTTGACTTTCGATGTTTGGAAAGAACACTCATGGTTTTACATGCCTTCAGTTCACCCATGCTTGGTTGTTAGTTTTTTTTTAATGCTAACCATTGAAAAACAATTGTTTATAAACATTGGGATATGGCTAGAAAACTGTTAGTGGTAATGCAACATTGAAATCATTACTTTGAGGATAATTCACATGCCAATCAATTAATTTTTATCTTCGAGATGCATATGAAACGGTGTATAAGAATAATAAAAATGATATGTGTATGATAAGGAAAAAACTTATTTTTTTTTCCTTGGGCACCAAACGGGTCATCCCAGTAACATCTTTACAGTTACGGACAGCCAAAAGTATAATTTCTAGTAACTTTTACATATGTGATATAAAGGCATCCAAGTATATCAAATCAAATAAATACCCATCTAAAGTTAGTGAAGTCAATCCATGGTAGCATGTCTTTGCCTCCGTCCATTCATCTACCTACGACTTAACCCGAACGTTTACCACCGTCTGCATCCATATTTGTAGGCATATTTCGCACACAGTAGACATTCATAGCAATCAATACTCGAGGGAAAAATTGATTGGCAGCACCAAATTTGATGTGTCATCACCAAATAAGAACTTAATATGTAATTAGGGTAGATGTGCTTAAGCCAGATTCGGTTTGGTCCGGTTAGATGAAGTCAGGCCAGACTAGATTTGGCTTTTTACATTGCCATTTTTTGCTAAATTTCTGCTTCACATTTTTGATTTGGTGATGACTCATCGATTTTGGTGGTCCGCTAAGGGGGTGTCTGTGACTGCGTCCAAAGCTGCCATAAGGCTGCAGCTGCTTTTCAGACGTTGTGCTGATGGCATTAATGTGACGCTTTTCGGACGTCATCAATTGCCTTGTTGACTGTGCTTGCGCTTGGTTTCCTGGCGATGGTCGCAAAGGAGACGAATTGCGCGATAAATTATGGAACGACGGAGGCGAACCAAGTTTGGGTCATTGCCAAGGCGTAAGACAAGCGAGAACATAACACCTCCACTAGTTACATCACTAAGCTGTCCGGCACGGAAGAGGTTTATTTATATATTTTCTTTCACGATACATACCATCCACGTTTTCTGGCGTCGTTCTCAGTTCACTTGGCATTGGGAGGAAGTCGTGGTGGTAGGGAATCCAGACAGGATAGATAACAGAACGCTCGTGTTCTGCAACTATCTTAAGCCCTTATGCTCTTATCGTTGTAATTTGACCTATTCCGTGCAGTGTGCACTATGCAATGCACAGCTGATAAACCAGGAGGAAAACTGATGCATATGGCAGACACTCTATCCCATGATCAATGTCTACACGAGAGACGTGTACACACATCTTGAACTGCACCACGTTTATGATTATGTCTTATAAGAAATGACTGAAAAAAATAACATTTTCCCAACACCTTTGTTATCCCCTAACAAACTTTGACACAAATGAACCAAATACCGGCAGGACTTCCGCGAAGGACCTACAATTTGGTGATGCTGCGGGGGTTCTAACGAATCTCCATGGGCACAAAGCAAAACTCAATGTCATGCCAAACAGTGCGATTGTGATTACCTTCAATGCGTGTTGGCAGTCACGACTGAATTCAATTTCAATCCAGCACCGTTTTAATCCACTACTAAAATTGCTATTTATTCATTTCACTAAGAAGATTCCCTTCACAAATTCATAATTTCCATTTGAAGAGCAGAACCGACATTCTGACATGAACGTCCCGGCAGAGCCCGCCAGTCTCGGCAGAGCTTTGTCTCTGTGGCGGTGCCCCCGCGCCGTCGCTATTCGGGGGCGGTGGCGGGGGCGGTGGCGGGGGCGGCGGCCGCCAGTCCCGGCAGAGCTTTGTCTCTGTGGCGGTGCCCCCGCGACGTCGCTATCTGGGGGGGGGGGGACGGTGGCGAGTCCGGCGGAGGCGTGGCTCTGTAGAGGTGCCCACGCTTCGTCGCTATCCGGGGGAGCGGCGGGGGCGAGTCGGTCAGCCGCTGATGGCTGCAGTCTGAGTTACGGGTCGGCCTCGTGTCCGAGCAGCCCCAGGACCGGCTCGCCGGGAGGTCGATCACACCGGACCGGGCCAGTTGGCTGGTAGAGTCACACAATGCAGCCGACCGCCCAGCGGGCACAAGTCATCCTCGGAGACTTCTCACACGCATTGGTGATGACTGGCAGTGCAATGTGGTGTCTATCATAGGCGGCGAAGGTTGATTTTCCGCGCGATAGCGCTCAAAGCCGAATATCTGTTCGGTGCATTGCGTTTCTCAGCATACACAGATTATGCATGCATAATATATGAGTATTGCTGGGCAGACCCAGCCGAAGAAAAGTATATCCGAAATCAGACTCGAACCCAATTCGGTTGTGGGTTTGTGAAGGAACACCACCAGAGTGAGCTATGATTACTGCCATGTTCTAGTTTCTACAGGAGGTGTAAGTAATTTCAACTTGCAAATTTGAACAACATTTAAACAAGCTCTGTTATGATGTGTAGTTTGTTTTGTTAGCAAATCATGTCACCCTGTCACTTTGCCCTCAAAGTGAAATATGAGCAATTGGCCACTTAACTTCTCGTTACAAAATGTGTCATACAGTTTCTGTGTAATATGCCGACAATTCCCCATGCTCGAAACTAAACGAGAATCGAATGTGTTACATTTTCATATCATTTTAATTACCTCCATGAAGTTTTAATCCTGTCATTTTTGCACTAAATTATAGGATTTGTGTCGCATTATCACCTTGTATTCATTTAGCTTGTATATCCGATGTTCTACATTAGCGAATGAATTTTCAATGGTCCGAAGTTAACCGGCATAAAATCAGCTGCCTTCTTATGCCATACTCGACCATTTTTATAGATATCTAACCCTGTCATTTTTCACATTTTGCGATGAAGCTTTCAGGCATTGTTGAGGTTCTGGCATGCCTCGATGCGCATCAAGCGCCAACATTTCCTTCCCAGAAGACCCGTAGAGCTGCCGAGCGGCGGCACGACAAAATAAAGTGCTGGCCTTGATCAATACCAAGGACCATCGGCTCTGCCATGCTAAAATAAAATTCACGGCTGTAGATGCATTTCTTCCATTCAACGCCCAAGAGTGTAATGATCGTAACAATATCGAGTGAATCTGTCGGCACAACTCCAATTGTGGCGAAGAGCATACCAGGCACAACGCCTATCGTTTCAAATATCAAAATCTGCTTGTAACTTTGGCGCTAGTGCACATTCATCGATGGTTCATGGTTCAGGGTATGGTTTCGCGCCCGGCCATATCATCAATGGAGCACGGTTGGTGGCGGGCCACTGGCGCCGGCGCCCGCGGCTCGTCGCCTATGGTGGATGAATACCAGAATATAGTTACAGAGGACAACTCGTGAGGTAACAGTATATGCAATATAGCAATGCAAGTGGCGAGGAAATTGATATCTGAAGGCAAGCTAACTTTAAGAAATGCACTTTGCATCATACTTCATACTACATTGTATGTACATACTATATGCATACCATATACATCATTTTACAGAGTTCCATACATTCTAACTTTAATCTTCACGCACACACTAGGGAGCATCCGGGAGGGCTTGTGTGCGCGCATGTTTCAGAGCTATTTAATGGCATCAGGAACCTACCTGTTTTCTTTCTTTAACTGGAGATCCTTAGATGTCCGCAATACCATTGCTTCTGACGAGCATGTTATCACGATAATAGAAATAACGTAGCACATTCTCACGAAAATATGAGTAGTAGCCATTGAGCCACTCAAGCGGTGTCTGATCCAAGAGGTGGGAGCAATGAATTGATGCTTCTATGATGGTTCCTACGATGCCTAACAAGATTTGTCTTTTTGGCGATTTCCAGCAGTTTTAGGTTTATTCTATGAAGGCGACCGGATTCAACCAAGGTTCAACTCAATTGCATTCCAAGTCCTGGGAAAAAAAATGCTTTACAAATATTCCACAATTATCTTTGGTCCACAAGATCAAAACACGATACGTGTCCACAAACACATGACGAAAGTAATATAATGTAGATGGTAGTGTACATAGTAAAGAAGTAGAATCATCATGGTTAGATATCATCCTGAAGAATCGAACAAGATTGAGGATTGTGGCATTCTATAAGCACCTGACCAGAATAAAATTATCACAGATTGATACCGGAAGAAATATGTAGGGGAGTGCATGTGGTAACTCTGTTGTTCGGGGACTGCAACATAGCAGGATTGAGAGACAAAACTGGAAGTCTAACAAAATCAGGAGCGGGTTTCGTGGCTTGTTTTGAAAACATGTCTTGCTTCAAATGATAGACCAGCCTACAAGGGGAAATGTAGGAATATATGTAGTGCTTACAAATGAGGAAAATTGTGTACAGCCAGCCAGTGAGAACAAGCCAGTGGTTGTGATGGACGTTGACGGCGTAACCTGTGATAGTCCACACTGTATATTATTTGTCAGGTGGTCACACGTACGGAACCACGGAACACGCCTAGCTGGGGATCACATGACTGTGCCCCTGTGATCAAATGCTGACCGGGAAGCGAATACACTTCACGGTGTGGCTAAACTGCATGCCTGCTAATGACGCGTCACATACACTTGTCTAGAAAATATTGAGGTCTGCGTCCAAGCCACAGCTCAGGCGCGTGCATCAAGGCATAACGCTTCACTGTGCCTACGTAGATATCGCACGTATTTCTTACACAGTTACAGATATAACACAATTGTCCTCAAGTCAATCGGGTGCAAAGTCACTCCAGTTGGAACCGCCACTGACAGTCTGATCCAGATGGCAATCCGCGAGCGTCAGTCTGATCCAGATGGCAGTCCGCGACCGCCAGTCTGATCCAGATGGCAGTCCGCGACCGCCAGTCTCATCCAGATGGCAGTCCGCGAGCGTCAGTCTGATCCAGATGGCAATCCGCGACCGCCAGTCTGATCCAGATGGCAGTCCGCGAGCGTCAGTCTGATCCAGATGGCAGTCCGCGACCGCCAGTCTGATCCAGATGGCAGTCCGCGACCGCCAGTCTGATCCAGATGGCAGTCCGCGACCGCCAGTCTGATCCAGGTGGCAGTCCGCGACCGCCTGGGTGATCCAGATGGCAGTCCGCGACCGTCAGTCTGATTCAGATGGCAGTCCGCGACCGCCAGTCTGATTCAGATGGCAGTCCGCGACCGCCAGTCTGATCCAGATCGCAGTATGCGACCGCCAGTCTAATCCAGATGGCAGTCCGCTACCGATAGTGTGATCCACACAGCAGTCTGCGACCGCCAGTCTGATCCAGGTGGCAGTCCGCGACCGCCAGTCTGATCCAGATGGCAGTCCGCGACCGCCAGTCTGATCCAGATGGCAGTCCGCGACCGCCAGTCTGATCCAGATGGCAGTCCGCGACCGCCAGTCTGATCCAGATGGCAGTCTGCGACCGCCAGTCTGATCCAGGTTGCAGTCCGCGACCGCCAGTCTGATCCAGATGGCAGTCCACGACCGCCAGTCTGATCCAGGTGGCAGTCCGCGACCGCCAGCAGGGCAGCACTCGTCGATCAGGTAGCTCTGCGTCAGCGTATCGGCGCCGCTCTGGGGCGGGGGGGGGGGGGGGGGGCAGTGTTGGGACGCGTTCGGCGGCCTGGAACTGTCTGCGCTGGAATCCAGTTGTGCGGCGTTGCCGCTGTGACGTCACGGCCGTGGGAGGAGAGCCGTCTGGAGCCATGCGTGGGCTGGGTGCTGCCTCGGTCAAGGCTGGGCCACGGCTGGGCCACTCGCGGCCAATTACGATGGGAGTGCGTCTGAACAGTGACGGAAGACTGGGCATGCTGCGTTGTTCTCTGTCCGGAGCCCGCTATAAAGTACTCCAATAGGTGGCAGACATCTTCCTTATGGCTACAAGCATACCTGGACAACACAGCCACCTAAGGGTCTGTTTGTCATTTTTACAGAGTTGAGACGCGTCGTGCGAGAAGTACTTTTGAACAAGATGGACAGTAGCCCATGTGCTTTGACGATTGCACATTGCTCTCCTCCCCATGGAGCTGCCACCTGGGAAGGTCACAGGCTAGGCCATCCTTGGTGAATCGAGGTAACGCTATTGACCTTAGCCTGGCTCGAGGCTTTGATCTGAACCAGCTTGACTGGAACGATCTTTGCTGTTTTACATGTTATCTGATGTCAATCTTCCCACTAAACAGATGGCAGCAATACCGCCCAAGTATGTAGGGCGGCCCCGACGTCAGTCGAATTATACCATGTGGCGGAATGGACAGCAACAAAAAAAACGACAACGGCATGCACAAAACGTCATCATCTCCTTCTCATCTTCCCATCTCCGTCAGCACCCGGCACATGCAGGACAAACAGACGGACCCAGCGCCGCGCCGGCTCGCCCCTGATGACGGTGGGCTTATGTGGCCGGCGCGGCTTTCCGCATTGTGGCGCCCCCGGCGGGAGTTATGGGCATGCTGGAGCCGCTGGATGGTCTTGCTGCTGAGTCGGCGACCTCCCATCACAAAGGCCTACCAAACCAGTGCCGTCCCCTTCAGGACCTCCTCCTGAAGGCAATCCAAGTATCGCCTTGGTCCCGAGGGACTTGAGCGGTCGCTGGAAGGGTTCACTTAACATCAAGCCACCGCTGCCGATAGCAATGGCCTCAAATATTGCGTCCGCGATCTAATACTTCGCTTTTAATGTCCAGAAACACTCGTCACTGCCATACTTGCGAATTTTGTATTTTCAGCGTCTGCGAAGGAGGCCGGCACCATGGCCGTAGGGGACAGTAAAGTCCATCCCGATCGCCGACCTTCGCCCTACCGTCACCAAGATGGTGTCTGCATGGAAGGCTTCGCCACCTACGACAGCGGGTTCCTGGTGGACGGAGAAGTGCCCACTTCGCCGCCACAAGCTCTCCACGTTCTGACGAAGCCAGTTGTGGCGACTAATGTAGCCCGCCCCCCCCCCGCAATTCGCGACATCCGTTCGGGGCTTGCGCCTGGGTTTCTGCATTGGCGCCGCACCAGCGACAGGGCCGTACCAGCCGATTTCGTCCCCGACTAAAGACAGGGAGACTCTCAGATACACTGATAAAAATGTGAGAAGCGTATATGTTCTCTGAGAATAGCAGACGTTCTCATTTTCCCTATGCAAGCCAGACCACACAAAATGAGCACTCTGTTCGCGACATACTGAAAACACCATTCTCAAAAGAGAATGCCGGTGCGTTGAGACTTCCAAATGTACTCACGTGAAACCACTTTCTAGACTCAGGAAGGAGAATATTGCTTGGTTTCAAGTGAAACCAGTCAGACTGAGAATATCAATTGGAATCAGTTTAAACAGATATGCTCAATTGAGACCAGTCACAAGTGTCGCTCGGACTCTTCGTACACGGCCTTGGCCAGGCCGATGTACTCCCGGCCGGAAAGGCCGACCGGATTGGTCAGCTATCGGTTCCCTCGCCGTGTGGTTACCGTGTAAAACCTGCGCATCCGACACATCATCCGATCAGTCCTTCAAGACATGTACGAATCAACATTCATAGCATTGTTAAAGTCATATATCCACTACTAGCTTTGTGTCCAGGAGAGCCGGTGAGGTTCATCAGTCTTGTCAGCACACGTGCCACCAAGAAGATGTCATGCATGACACGGTATGGTCGCAGTACATGTCAACGCAGTTCTTGCCGGCGTAATGATGGGCATAAAATCGTCGGAACACTCGTGAAAAGTTTGAATGAGAGCAGTGCCATGCAGTGCACTGGTTTGTAGGTTCGCGGGTTGAAATGCAACTTGGCGAATTGTGGTTTTAAATATTACAATTTTAACTGTAGGTAACGACATTCCAGTACGTTTCATACAAATGTGCTTGATGTAACTACTATTACATACTTGCACATTATCTTCTCATATTTTAACGCAAATTGGCAATAAGAACCGCGAATAGGTGAATCAACAACAGAAATGTGCACAAGCAGTCAACCAATGCCAATCTGTATGTGTGAGGACTGAGGACGGTCAGCTGTAAGAGTCGAACTCACCGCGTAAGACACCTTTACACCTTTACACCTTTACACCTTTACACTGATTGTCAGTTGAGATGCAAGCTAATTCAGCTCATAATATACACTCAGACTAATGTTAAATAAACTGAAGATAACAATTCAACTCATGCGCATTGTTGTGGTGTTCCATATTCATCCTGCAGCTCCGTTACCACACCGCATTGTGTTGATGTTCCATATTCATCTCCAGCTCCGTTACCACACCGCATTGTGTTGGTGTTCCATATTCATCTCCAGCTCCGTTACCACACCGCATTGTTGTGGTGTTCCATATTCATCCTGCAGCTCCGTTACCACACCGCATTGTGTTGGTGTTCCATATTCATCCTGCAGCTCCGTTGCCACACCGCATTGTTTTGGTGTTCCATATTCATCCTGCAGCTCCGTTACCACACCGCATTGTGTTGGTGTTCCATATTCATCTCCAGCTCCGTTACCACACCGCATTGTGTTGATGTTCCATATTCATCTCCAGCTCCGTTACCACACCGCATTGTGTTGATGTTCCATATTCATCTCCAGCTCCGTTGCCACACCGCATTGTGTTGATGTTCCATATTCATCCTGCAGCTCCGTTACCACACCGCATTGTGTTGATGTTCCATATTCATCCTGCAGCTCCGTTGCCACACCGCATTGTGTTGGTGTTCCATATTCATCTCCAGCTCCGTTGCCACACCGCATTGTGTTGATGTTCCATATTCATCCTGCAGCTCCGTTACCACACCGCATTGTGTTGATGTTCCATATTCATCTCCAGCTCCGTTGCCACACCGCATTGTGTTGATGTTCCATATTCATCCTGCAGCTCCGTTGCCACACCGCATTGTGTTGGTTTTCTCCACACCCCATTGTTTTGATGTTCCATATTCATCCTGCAGCTCCGTTGCCACACCGCATTGTGTTGATGTTCTATATTCATCTCCAGCTCCGTTACCACACCGCATTGTGTTGGTGTTCCATATTCATCTCCAGCTCCGTTACCACACCGCATTGTGTTGATGTTCCATATTCATCTCCAGCTCCGTTACCACACCGCATTGTGTTGGTGTTCCATATTCATCTCCAGCTCCGTTGCCACACCGCATTGTGTTGATGTTCCATATTCATCCTGCAGCTCCGTTGCCACACCGCATTGTTTTGATGTTCCATATTCATCCTGCAGCTCCGTTGCCACACCGCATTGTGTTGATGTTCCATATTCATCCTGCAGCTCCGTTGCCACACCGCATTGTGTTGATGTTCCATATTCATCTCCAGCTCCGTTACCACACCGCATTGTGTTGATGTTCCATATTCATCTCCAGCTCCGTTACCACACCGCATTGTGTTGATGTTCCATATTCATCTCCAGCTCCGTTACCACACCGCATTGTGTTGGTGTTCCATATTCATCCTGCAGCTCCGTTCCACACGCGTTTTTTTTTCCTTTTTTCTTTTCGCTCCGCTCCACACCGCATTGTGTTGGTGTTCCATATTCATCCTGCAGCTCCGTTGCCACACCGCATTGTGTTGGTGTTCCATATTCATCTTCCAGCTCCGCTGCCACACCGGATTACATCCGTGCGTTACCACCGTCGGCTGCCGTCCTACCAGGCTTGTGTCCACTGTGAACATGTTCAGCGCATAATACATTTTAGCGACCATAGGCGTAGGAACGGATCTTCCAAAGTCATATTGTGCACGGCAAAGCCAACCATAAATGTAAAATTAATTTTTAACCACGATAATGTGATGATAACCGTGGATACGAGCATGCGAATGGGTTCTACTGACTCCATGACTTAGTTCGGTGAGCCTGGACCACCACCTGCAGGCGTCGCCAGCCGGCACACCACACCCATGTGCGGGGAGTTGTGACGACAAAACGTCGCACCCATGTGCGGGGAGTTGTGACGACAAAACGCCGCACCCATGTGCGAGGAGTTGTGACGAAGGAACACCGCACCCATGTGTGGGGAGTTGTGACGACAGCAGCACACCACACCCATGTGCGGGGAGTTGTGACGAAGGAACACCGCACCCATGTGCGGGGAGTTGTGACGACAGCCAACATCACACCCATGTGCGGGGAGTTGTGACGACAGAACGTCGCACCCATGTGCGGGGAGTTGTGACGACAGAACGTCGCCAGCCAGCACCACACCCATGTGCGGGGAGTTGTGACGACAGAACGCCGCACCCATGTGCGGGGAGTTGTGACGACAGAACGTCGCCAGCCAGCACCACACCCATGTGCGGGGAGTTGTGACGACAGAACGTCGCAACACACCCACCCATGTGCGGGGAGTTGTGACGACAGAACGTCGCCACCAGCACACCACACCCATGTGCGGGGAGTTGTGACGACAGAACGTCGCACCCATGCGAGGAGTTACACACACGACCCATGTGCGGGGAGTTCTGACGACAGAACGCCGCACCCATGTGCGGGGAGTTGTGACGACAGAACGTCGTACCCATGTGCGGGGAGTTGTGACGACAGAACGTCGCACCCATGTGCGGGGGAGTTGTGACGACAGAACGTCGCACCCATGTGCGGGGAGTTGTGACGACAGAAACACCGCACCCATGTGCGGGGAGTTGTGACGAAGGAACACCGCACCCATGTGCGGGGAGTTGTGACGACAGAAACGTCGCACCCATGTGCGGGGAGTTGTGACGACAGAACACCGCACCCATGTGCGGGGAGTTGTGACGAAGGAACACCGCACCCATGTGCGGGGAGTTGTGACGAAGGAACACCACTGTGTGGGGAGTTGTGACGACAGAACGTCGCACCCATGTGTGGGGAGTTGTGACGACAGAACGTCGCACCCATGTGCGGGGAGTTGTGACGAGAGAACACCGCACCCATGTGCGGGGAGTTGTGACGACAGGCCGCACCCATGTGCGGGGAGTTGTGACGACAAAACGCCGCACCCATGTGCGGGGAGTTGTGACGACAAAACGCGCACCCATGTGTGGGGAGTTGTGACGACAAAACGTCGCACCCATGTGCGGGGAGTTGTGACGACAGAATGCCGCACCCATGTGCGGGGAGTTGTGACGACAGAACGTCGCACCCATGTGCGGGGAGTTGTGACGACAGAACGTCGCACCCATGTGCGGGGAGTTGTGACGACAGAACGTCGCACCCATGTGCGGGGAGTTGTGACGACAGAACGTCGCACCCATGTGCGGGGAGTTGTGACGACAGAACGTCGCACCCATGTGCGGGGAGTTGTGACGAAAGAACACCGCACCCATGTGCGGGGAGTTGTGACGACAGAACGTCGCACCCATGTGCGGGGAGTTGTGACGACAGAACGTCGCACCCATGTGCGGGGAGTTGTGACGACAGAACGTCGCACCCATGTGTGGGGAGTTGTGACGACAGAACGTCGCACCCATGTGCGGGGAGTTGTGACGACAGAACACCGCACCCATGTGCGGGGAGTTGTGACGACAGAACGTCGCACCCATGTGTGGGGAGTTGTGACGACAGAACGTCGCACCCATGTGCGGGGAGTTGTGACGACAGAACGTCGCACCCATGTGTGGGGAGTTGTTACGACAGAACGTCGCACCCATGTGCGGGGAGTTGTGACGAGAGAACACCGCACCCATGTGCGGGGTTGTGACAGTTGTGACAACAGAACGTCGCACCCATGTGCGGGGAGTTGTGACGACAGAACGTCGCACCCATGTGCGGGGAGTTGTGACGAAGTTGTGACGACAGAACGTCGCACCCATGTGTGGAAACGCACCCATGTGCGGGGAGTTGTGACGACAGAACACCGCACCCATGTGCGGGGAGTTGTGACGACAGAACACCGCACCCATGTGCGGGGAGTTGTGACGACTGAACGTCGCACCCATGTGCGGGAGTTGTGACGACAGAACGTCGCACCCATGTGCGGGGAGTTGTGACGACAGAAGCGCGCGACAGACGCGGCAGCCTCTCTGAACGATTCCGTCGAAGGCGTGGCCGATGAAGGCACGTCAGCCACCTGCAGCCCGGTCGCTGGCATCGAGCCGATGTCCAAGCGTCCAGCAGACATTTTTCGGGCGTTCGCCATCTGGTAGCTCGCCATCTGGCAGCTCGTCATCTGGTAGCTCGCCATTTGGCAGCTCGCCTTCTGATAGCTCGCCAACTGGTAGCTCGCCATCTGGTAGCTCGCCATCTGGCAGCTCGTAATCTGGTAGCTCGCCATCTGGCAGCTCGCCATCTGGTAGCTCGCCATCTGGCAGCTCGTCATCTGGTAGCTCGCCTTCTGATAGCTCGTCATCTGGTAGCTCGTCATCTGGTAGCTCGCCATCTGGTAGCTCGCCATCTGGCAGCTCGCCATCTGGTAGCTCGCCTTCTGATAGCTCGTCATCTGGTAGCTCGCCATCTGGTAGCTCGCCATCTGGCAGCTCGTCATCTGGTAGCTCGCCATCTGGTAGCTCGTCATCTGGTAGCTCGCCATCTGGTAGCTCGTCATCTGGTAGCTCGCCGCGCTCACTCTCTCCTTGGCAGACATAATCCTGTAAGTAGGGCGCATAAGCTACATTGACAATAATGGAGCTCAAACAACATGACTAATGCACTTGAAAACGAACAGCTGACGAGGAACAACCGGTTAAAGCAGATATTGGACAGATCATATTTGAGGAGTCAGCCAGAGCAACAAAGCAGGCATGCTGGTATAATTTAATCGTATGCTTCTGGAACGAGTGGTATGATTGGATTACGCCTTGTGATGGCAAGGAAGCTTACTATTGGTTAAATTAACACCATCATTTTCGTTAATAAGTGTGCAGTTTCACTTGCTGAGCAGTAGTACCAGGAAACGTTCTCTGATAGCTGCCAAATTTCACACCGTCCATACAAATGTACATAGAAAATGCATAATGCGTATCATCTTCAATCCAAGCAACCTCAAAGCATACATATGAGCAACGAACATTTAGGGCCCTGCCTCTTTTTGTACTTGCATCTGCTCACAATACACTGAGACGGCATTGTTTCCCTGAAAGAACGAAAACTGCACGTCAATATTATCGGGGTATGCACTGCAATACGCACAGCCACCCTGGCAAGACAGGGTCCGATTTGTTCCATGTGCTCTTATGGCCGCTGGCCAGTATGTTCAGCTGGAAATTTGCCAAATAAGACCGGAAACTCAGTCACGTGATGGCTGTATCGGTCTATCGACGGGAATCTACGCTCTTGATCACAACTGTGTCGTTGAACTGGGGTGCCCAGATCGGGTGGTAATGTCAAGGTTCAAGAAACAAACTCTGCTTAGCATATGACCCTGGTCCATGAAGTCACCGAAGCAGCCATTTGAACCAAACTTTAGAGAAAATGTCACCAGTTGATTGAGGCCAGTGGGAATTGAAGCACTTCGTCAGATATTTCGCTTCAGAAAACATCTTTAAACTTTAGGTTTAAACTGGATAGAATTGGCTTCATACGTACTCCAGCGCAGTAATACAAGAGGACTACAAATAACGTCGTACGCAAATAAAATGTCATGCACAAAGTAAAAACTGGCATACCATCCATTGTCACCCCTCAGTGCCTAAATTACCCATCCACCAGCAGCAGATCACACAACATAACCACTTCATCAATCAAGAGACGTAATGCGAATCCATGTCAAACGCATACCATCCATTGTCACCCATCAGTGCCTAAATTACCCATCCACCAGCAGCAGATCACACAACATAACCACTTCATCAATCAAGAGACGTAATGCGAATCCATGTCAAACGCAAGAGCATTTGTATACGCTGCAACGTCCTCTAGCTTCAGGGACTGAGTTGTATCGCTAACCCGCGCCGTTCCGGGGGGGGGGTCTTTTTACTCGAATCCCCCACCCCCCTAAGGCATTCCATTGATAGTGAAAAAAACGGCACGCAGCAGAGCGCCGAAATTTGGCATACCCTTTCCAACATCAATTTGACATGTCATGTGGAAATTTTGAGATCAGGTCATCCACCGTCACCTAGTTAGTCAAGGGCAAGTAATGTCACCTGCAAAGCAGTACAACCACTCGTCACGCTTTTACGGGTAAAGGTATTTGAATGAATCTTTCATCATTTAATTATCATTAGAGACGCAACAAGACGCACCAGAGGAGTGTTTTTTTTGGCGTTTTTTATGACTTAATTGTCTGGTATAATTGCCCATCGGGGCTAAAATCGAAGATTCTGACTAATGTAGGCACCTCAAAACCTCAAAATTTTAAACTGAAATATATACTATATTTGTTTTTGGGTTCCCAAACCTTTTGGGACCATGGTCCATTTCGATTTCCTCTTCTGATTCAAAATACGTTTTGTTTTTACATTCTTCCCAAAATGAACTCCCCAGAGCCAAAAACATGATGTGAGTCGTGACCTCATAGCCCCCATAGTGGCGTCACTTTTTGAGTGGAGAACATTTTGGGGTGGTTGCTGGCCCGACTTGCCGAGCGCGTTCCGACGACACCTCTTTCGTTTTCGTGCGACGCTTAGCTTGGCGATTAGAGGGGGGCTTATAGTGACCCCCCCCCATATGGGGTGTGAGGTTCTGACCACTAATGACGGGGCGGATTAACACAAGAACTTGTGTCGTGGTGTGTGGCTGCAGAGGGGACAACTAGTAGGTGGTGATGGTTTAATTACATTTTAAGCTTGTGATATAGGGTACGAGATATTTCCTACCAGTGAGATGCGACGGACAGTCTACGGTGGCCGACGACAGTGGGGAAGTATGGCAGGTAGTCTACGGTGGCCGACGACAGTGGGGAAGTATGGCAGGTAGTCTACGGTGGCCGACGACAGTGGGGAAGTATGGCAGGTAGTCTACGGTGGCCGACGACAGTGGGGAAGTATGGCAGGTAGTCTACGGTGGCCGACGACAGTGGGGAGGTGTGGCGCAGAGAACACGAAAATTGACGTGCATTAAGCACACGCAAGTATGCCGCTTTGATCGACGTCCGCAATAAACAGAACATACGATCGTGCAAATACGGAGTCGCTCTTCTCCGACCCGTATGATTACAGCTCGATGCTCAATGATACACCATTAGGTCTCAAGGCTTCAATAAAGGCATTCGTTCAGCTTTCGCCCATTGCGTTGATGACAGCGTGTTTGCAGCAGGCACACACAGACGAAAAATTAACGTTTTGAAGTATCACATTGCAGATACGCGTGGTCTGCTTCATGTCATTCAAGTAGCCTGCTCTTATCGACAATCTGCACGAACATGCGGGATTGTCTCCGCACGAAATGCGAATGCATCATACAAGAGACAAACGCATTAGTTCCGGGTGGTCAGGCCTATGTCGTACATCATATGCCATGCAATTATGCAATGTGTTTGGATGTGTTTCTTGAATTTTCTACAAATTGCTGGTAGGTCTTATAGGTCTGTCTGTAAGTCTTCCGTTCTCTTCTGCTCTTCTCTTGTCCAAAATATGCATTAGGTAGCATGTTTTGTCCAAGGGCCCAAAGCACAAGAATTAGGCGTCAGCTAGACAAGTTTTTGGCGTCCTATCTTTACAAAAGCTTCATGCTGAACTACGTTTGGATTTCCACGCTTGAAGATGCAAGAGAGCATTGGTGTGCTTTGCGCCTTGCGCAGTGGTCGTGCTTATGAACACATGATATGCTTCACATAATTTGTATGGAACTTGGGATCATTTCCGCTTTCTTGCATTCCAAAATGGAATGACACGCTCTTTAGTATTCGCATGACTGTGCCGCATTTCTAAGAAGGTCTACAAGTGCTGGCTTCTGATTACGGTCTTCGGCTATTTAAGTATACAAGCGTTCTTCTGAGACAAATTCAATTGTATCTCTAAATCCAATGAAAATCCATTCCAATTTCCAGACATCCATAAACGTTTGCGCATTGCATTCGGCTACTGCCTTGATCACAGTGTTTTCATGACAAGAGAGATAGAGATAGAGGGAGAAATAAATAGAGATAGAGGTAGAAACAGAAGCAGAGACAGAGACAGAGACAGAGACAGAGACAGAGGCAGAGGCAGAGACAGAGACAGAGACAGAGACAGAGACAGATACTGAGACTGAGACAGAGACAGAGACAGACACAGACACAGACACAGACACAGAGACAGAGACAGAGACAGAGACAGAGACAGAGGCAGATACAGAGACAGAGACAGAGACAGAGACAGAGACAGACAATCTTCAGTCCTCTTAGATCTGGACATGTTGAATACGACCTCCATCCCCACCTATCCAAGTCCCGAATCCGTGCATATTAGAATCATTCGATTGGAATGCCGAAATGCATTCGTCTGCACATCGTGTAATCAGAGTTGATTAATTCATGAATACACCTTGATGGTATCCTATCGCGACCTCAGTGCAGCGATGAGAAGAGCCGCCGCCCAGACTGACGGCGAGAGGTGTGACGTCATCAGCAGAAGCATGACGTGTGACGGGACTCACCAACCCCGGGGCGCTCGCAAAGGAGCCGTGCCATCCGAGCCAGCGATATGTGCGCCGTCTAACGCACGGGCACCTCGTGCCAGAGCGTTTGGAAGACAATAATGTTGCCTGATGTACACACTGGTTAAGTCCTTGCAAAAATGGCACGAGTAATGAGCGTCATTAAGCTGACTGAATACCAAATGTTTCCCATTCTAACTCTGGGCATCATCTTTTTGGAAGCAGGCAGAACCATCAAAGTCGGATGACGCGCCCTCGAGCCTCGATCAACACTTTGATGGTTGTTGTTTTGAACAGAGCCAAAGGTGTCAATTGCTAGGCTGATGAGGTGTGTCGGGGGTGGTGTGTCGACTGCTTGGCTCCGGTGGACATGGCGCTGCTACGGTGAAGCAGCGCCATGTGTAGCATCTCGATTTCAGCAGCGCTACATTCGTGCACTCGTCAAAGTGGGCATGCAGCTTCCGTCCGTCGATAATTTAGCTCCCCAACAAGGTGGGAACGTGAAAAAAAAACACCATCCATTCTCAATCATCAACCACACGTCGAGATAAGAGGACATATGCATGCGTGTGTAGCTATTCCAGGCTGCAGAAATAGTGACATTATCGCCACCATTTTACACGCCAGCGAATGCCTGCTGGACTTAGTACATCGAAAGCCGGAACTGTTCAATACACCTACGCTCTGATGGGTCTCGGTTGGGCTGGGTGATTGCAGACCAAGTCCTTTGATCTGGAGCATACCGTATCACTCGGCCTAGTCTGATCATGTCTTTCTTCATGTGGAACAATATCACGAGATTTCATTCGAAATCCATTATGTTCCCACTTCAATTGTGTGTGCATGTTCCACGGCTGACAGTTTACTGCTGAGTGTTATGACGTCCCTTCGGGTCCAATATTGAACACGCTGGACCTACGAGATGGCTTACAAGGCCATCCGCGCTACAGCACCTGGCGCCACATAAGGCAAGCAGTCTACAGCCCCATGTGTGTCGCTGCTGTCAGGACAATTCGACACCTAACTTGCCAGAATCCTGCCAACTACAGTATGCTGTGTGCAGCTGGCAGAGTTAGGGAGTGGTTGGGTGAACTACAAGTGCCCCAGTGAAGTGGATTGGCCACTCATGTGTGACGAGGTCAGGCCAAATCGGCCGTGCCGTCAATGACTATAGCAAACTACTCATGACTGAAACGGAAACAATGGCTGACACACACACATGCACACAGACACACACACACGCACACACACGCACGCACGCACGCACGCACACACACACGGACATATATATATATATATATATACATACATACATACATAGACATATATATATATATATATATATATATATATATATATATATATATATATATATATATATATATATTTATATATATATATATATATATATATGTGTGTGTGTGTGTGTGTGTGTGTGTGTGTGTGTGTGTGTGTGTGTGTGTCTGTCTGTGTGTTACATGATTTATCTGGAACAGTCCACCCGTGGCTCCTTCTCGATGGTCGCACCAGGCGAGACATACCTGAAGGCTGTGATGTGATGGCGAATGGGCCCCGCTGCCGAAAGTGTTTCAATTTATAGCGAATTGTTCCATATTATTATTCTGGAGGAATACTACAATATCATTACAATACTTCATTATTGTGATTATATTACTTTTATCATTATAATATCAAAATATTATAATTATAATACTGAATACTATTACCATTGTTCTGGGAAGCGGTGTAGCTACTCATCCATCGGACGTGATAAGTCAGAAATACTCGGGCCTGATCCATGGTTGTCTATTGTTGGCTGGCCGGGCGTGATACTGGAGACTTTGGTCTCTCGCTAAATCCCTTACGTTGTCTGCAGTCGGATAAACCTCCATGGATTCGACTGAAAAGTCAATGTATTTTGAGTTGTATTTGTAATGATAAGCATTCTTCCCAAGCTAGTGTGTTGATTCGCAGTGATTCGCTTCTTCAGACGGAAATCGGCGTTCTTCAAGAGTCAGAAACCACTGAATATTGCGCAAACGCTTCCGAGATATTCGCTGCGAAAAGTATGATATATGTTTGCAGTCCAGAAATATCCCATGAGTACCATTCAATAATCAGCATAACAGCATCCTGATGATTGCTATGTGGTTTGGTAGATAGCAAGCTTGCGAACTCCATGTAGTCTTCAGATATGGGACATGAGGACAATAGGCAAATGATGAGCGCTTCGGAGAGCAGCAGTAACAAATGCTACCCGGGCGACGCCACTCTATCTCGAAAACGTGATCGAAGTGTCGAAGTGTGCTCTGCTGACACAGCGAAGCTGAAGGCGGCAGAGCACACCGAGGTCATCTTTGAGGAACTCAGTGGCGTCAATGTGGGCAACATTTGTCACTGTTACCGTCTGAGGCAGGCAACATTCACTTTGCTACATCATATAATACAATACGCTGTAGTTAATGCGATTCATTTTCTCGTAATTTGTTATGCACAAGGTACATTTCGTCCATATTTCTGCTTGTTCTGGTTGACGTTGTTGTAGTTGTCCTGGTTGGCGTTGTTGATAATTTTGTGGACTGTTTCCAGATACCGCAGACGCAATGTTTACACTGCAAATTGTTGCCTTTGTTCTGCTGGACGGCCGGTTCGCCAGCAACGAGTTGTTGATGTCTTCGTTAGCTAGCAGGCTAAGCAGCAGGACTTCGTCCACGCGACAATTTAACCATGACTCATCCATGTTGTTAAGGGATATGCGATGCGCCACGCCCGACATACCTGGCACGAGTGAATGCAGACAGAACTATTTCGTCAAAACGAAATTGCCTGCAATGATTGAACATCGCGTGCGTTGTTCTGGAGGCGCGCAACAGTTTTGTGAGGTGACTTTTTCTGAATGTGTATGGGAGAACTCAGGTCGGGATTAGTCAACTCCACTGGTCAAGAGCGCAAAAGTTTGCCCTTGCCCATTGAGGTTTATTCTATCACGCAATAACAAATGGTGGCGATTACAAGCATCTTTTCTCCGACACACACGTGTCTCTAGCCACAGAGCAGGCCCGTAAGACGTTGCTTGATTCCAACATGCATAATGCTGTAGGTCAGTGTCATTACCCAGCATGCATGCCGTTGCTGTTGTGGTCTGTCCTGTCTGGCCTAGTGGTACATCCTGCAGCACTGAACATGGTGCAGTTCATGCGTCTTGGCGTTTTCGCTCTGTAATATATGCACTATCAGAATACATTTAGTACACCGAAAACAGCAGACTTCAAATTTCCTTCTACGACGCGAAGTCCCAAATGCCAGATGACATAAAATGAGCATCACCGTTGGTGTAGTCACACTGCCCACCTTATCAAGTAAACATGAAATGCATTATTCCGCCCTATACTGGCACAGTTACTGATAGAATTGGCCTCTGGAAATGTCAACAACTCGTAACTGTGACATTATTATATGAATTAGTTTCCCGCCTTGATTGTCCATTCATTAACCAAATACGTGTCCTGAATTGAATTTATGCTAGGCCCAGTCTCTCCAGTCGTATCTGAGCGACGTTCTGACACCAGAACAATAGGTGGATCAAAGGCGGTGGGGAACAGGGGTCCATGTGCTCTCACCTCCTTTCCACATGGAAAGACAACAATCCGGGGAAATGGCGCTCCTTCAGGGGCGCACGGATGCACGCCACTCCACCCTTACCTCTTCAGCAAACGGCGCCCCTCAGAGTGCAAAAGGCTCTCAGGCAGGAACACTCGAGTGCTTCTCTTGAAACTTTGCCAACAAGTGGCGCCCCTCCAGAAAAAGTGACAACCCCTCCCCCCTCCCCCCCCGCTCCTCATCAAGATGTCTGGATCGCCCCTGACACATACCCAGTGTGCATGCCATGGTATCGACAATAAGCCATCCATTCGCGGCGGCGCCATTCCCGACACAACGGTCAGGCAGCATCATCGGAGACACTGCCACACGGGGCAGACAGCGCAATCGGAGACACTGCCACACGGGACAGGCAGCACAATCGGAGACACTGACACACCGGACAGGCAGCATTATCGGAGACACTGACACACGAGACAGGCCGCATTATCGGAGACACTGACACACGGGACAGACAGCACAATCCGAGACACTGCCACACGGGACAGGCAGCATCATCGGAGACACTGCCACACTGGGCAGGCAGCATCATCGGAGACACTGCCACACTGGACAGACAGCACAATCGGAGAATCTGACATACGGGACAGGCAGCACAATCCGAGACACTGCCACACGGGATAGGCAGCATCATCGGAGACACTGCCACACTGGACAGACAGCACAATCGGAGACACTGCCACACTGGACAGACAGCACAATCGGAGAATCTGACATACGGGACAGGCAGCACAATCCGAGACACTGCCACACGGGACAGGCAGCATTATCGGAGACACTGCCACGGGACAGGCGGCACATTCGGAAACACTGACACACGGACAGGCAGCACAATCGGAGACACTGACACACGGGACAGGCAGCACAATCGGAGACACTGACATACGGAACAGGCAGCACAATCGGGGATACTGCCACACGGGACAGGCAGCATTATCGGAGACACTGACACACGGAACAGGAAGCATCATTGGAAACACTGATACACGGGACGGGCAGTACAATCGGAGACACTGACACAAGGGACAGGCAGCACAATCGGAGACACCGCCACACGGGACAGGCAGCACAATCGGAGACACTGACACACGGGACAGGCAGCACAATCGGAGACACTGACACACGGGACAGGCAGCACAATCGGAGACACTGACACACGGGACAGGCAGCACAATCGGAGACACTGACACACGGGACAGGCGGCACAATCGGAGACACTGACACACGGGGCAGGCAGCACAATCGGAGATACTGACACCACTGACACACGGGACAGGCAGCACAATCGGAGACACCGCCACATGGGACAGGCAGCACAATCGGAGACACTGACACACGGGGCAGGCAGCACAATCGGAGATACTGACACCACTGACACACGGGACAGGCAGCACAATCGGAGACACCGCCACACGAGACAGGCAGCACAATCGGAGACACTGACACACGAGATAGGCAGCACAATCGGAGACACTGACACACGGGACAGGCGGCACAATCGGAGACACTGACACACGGACAGGCAGCACAATCGGAGACACTGACACACGGGACAGGCAGCACAATCGGAGACACTGACACACGGGACAGGCGGCACAATCGGAGACACTGACACATGGGACAGGCAGCACAATCGGAGACACTGACCCACGGGACAGGCAGCACAATCTGAGACACTGACACACGGGACAGGCGGCACAATCGGAGACACTGACACATGGGACAGGCAGCACAATCGGAGACACTGACCCACGGGACAGGCAGTACAATCGGAGACACTGACACACGGGACAGGCGGCACAATCGGAGACACTGACACATGGGACAGGCAGCACAATCGGAGACACTGACCCACGGGACAGGCAGCACAATCGGAGACACTGACACACGGGACAGGCGGCACAATCGGAGACACTGACACACGGGACAGGCAGCACAATCGGAGACACTGACACACGGGACAGGCAGCACAATCGGAGACACTGACACAAGGGACAGGCAGCACAATCGGAGAATCTGACATACGGGACAGGCAGCACAATCGGAGACACTGACACACGGGACAGGCAGCATTATCGGAGAATCTGACATACGGGACAGGCAGCACAATCGGAGACACTGACACACGGGACAGGCAGCATTATCGGAGACACTGCCACAAGGGACAGGCAGCACAATCGGAGAATCTGACATACGGGACAGGCAGCACAATCGGAGACACTGCCACACGGGACAGGCGGCACAATCGGAAACACTGACACACGGGACAGGCGGCACAATCGGAGACACTGACACACGGGACAGGCAGCACAATCGGAGACACTGACACACGGGACAGGCGGCACAATCGGAGACACTGACACACGGGACAGGCAGCACAATCGGAGAATCTGACACACGGGAGACGCAGCACAATCGGAGACACTGACGGGTGTCGTGTACGGCAGCACGAACCTGGCACGGCGTACTGGCCATCAAGGCCGCAGCCGACCGTGCCGGTGGTGCCAGTGGTGCCGGCCGTGCCGGTGGTGCCATTGGTGCCGATGGTGCCGGCGGTGCCGGTGGTGTCATTGGTGCCGATGGTGCCAGTGGTGCCGGTGGTGCCATTGGTGCCGATGGTGCCGGCGGTGCCGATGGTGTCATTGGTGCCGATGGTGCCAGTGGTGCCGGTGGTGCCATTAGTGCCGATTGTGCCGGCGGTGCCGATGGTGCCAGTGGTGCCGATGGTGCCCGGCGGTGCCGATGTGCCACTAGCATTATTTCCGTCACATGGTACGCCCATTTACGTCCTGTCGTATTGTGACTACGCCCAACTCAGCAATTTAATTATTGATTCGAAGGGAAGACATTGAGTTCTGCGCGATTTCGTGCTGGCAAAACGGGCTCGCAACTCATCGATATGACCCATGGGTGCCTGAGATTGTGTCTGAACACCGTTGCTGGCAGTTATTTTGCGCCGCTGTGCAGCATGGGGTTGGGTAAGTGTTCACCCAGGCGACCGCGGGCTAGATGTGACAACATGACGACACGGCTCTCAATTTATGTCACGACGCAACTTTTGTGTTCGAATTGTGTCCGATCATATCTGGCATTATACTGGCATGCGGTACATTAAATTCCAGAACGATGCTGCGCGCAGCTATGATGATGGTCAGCACTGGTCATGGTCCCGCAAGTTAGTAAAATACTGTCGAAGTGTGCAACCACTGGAATGCAATGGAATGGAACTATGGAATCACGGCAAACGTAATGCTAAACGCCGCAAAAACCGAACTCGGCCTCGTGGACTGGTCAGTGCCAGTCACACAGGCGCTCCCTCCCTGCTGTGTCGCTCGCTGCCAATCCACTCTGCCGGTTTGGCATCATTAACTGCTGATTTTTCTTCTTTTTTATTTATTTTTGTATTTTCGTCGGGCGACACCCGACGAATTTCGTTCCAGATTTCGTTTCCATACGGTGACGCCCGTCAGTGTACGTGATTTTCGTCGTCGTCGTGTTTTCTTTCCCTATGTTTCTGTGTATTCTTTGTGCTTGTGTAGATTTCGTTAGGGGTGTTTTCCCACGATGAGAAGAAAACGCAAGAAGGATCTCGACATCAGCTCGCCAACGGACTCTGAATCCGAATGTCCACTTTTTACCATACCTGCAATGCCGATGGCGTGGCCTCGGACTTTGCCCCTCATGATCCCTCTCTTCATACCACCGTTAATGATCCACGCCGAACTGTTCCTTTGGCGCTGACACCACGGAAGCCTCGCCGATCCCTACTCGTCCAAGGACCACGACCACGTCTCACGATCCGGAGCAGACCGTCACCCTCTACGCCGCTGACCCATGCTCGAACCAGACCACATCTGCCCAATATGTCCCAATCCAATCCACCGAACCCTCCTCAACTGGCTTTTACGTAGTCGTCAAGGCTGTGGAGGTAACAGTTTCTTCCGTCATGTCAACGTTTTCTGGCCATCCAAACAACTCCTCACCATCTGCTCCTTAGCTAATCCTGACGATTAAAGCCCCTGCCAGCAGAACCCTCGTCATGATAACCCAAACCGAGCCTAGACTGGTGGTAAGTCCGTCACAGTCGCTCTCCACTGAAACCGCAGCACCACTAAAGCACCACCTTCGCACAGGATCTCCGCCTCATGTCTGAGGAAGATATTCACGCGAACTCAGACCGGAGGGGTGACGCACGTCTGCCGCATCACCTCCTTCAAAGATTGCCCGAAACGGAACACGAGTCTCCTAGTCCTTGCCTTCAACGCTACCACTATTTCCAAGATCCTATCGTCGGCTGCCTTCGCTATCAAGTCCGTGTTTTTATCCCAAATCCTCTCCTCTGTTTCAACTGCCAGTGCATCGGCCACGGCAGTAAAACATGCCGCCAACCAACCTGATTCCCCAAATGCAACGTGACACCTCATCCCGACTCCACCTGCTCCAAACCGGCCCATTGCCTTAGCTACCACACCTCCGACCACCTCACCACATCCAATCACTGTTCGGTTTGCCGATGGGAGAAGGTATGTGCCGTCAAGGCCACCACAGGCGTCTCGGACTCTACATGCTCATAACCCCAGGCTCGACGGACCGTCGAGGCCACCTCCCAGTCCACTGAGGACGTACGCCCAGGCGACCAGCATCGCTTCCCCACCCTTCGTGTAAACACCACTTCCACCTCTATACAAACATAAATTATACCGGCTTAGCTACACTAAAAAAATATTGCACCACTGACCATACCGACACAAACATCTCCGACTCATAAAACGCAGACCACTCCCGTGCGGAGTGGCGGTAACCGGACAAATGTACGTAAAGCCAATGTGCGTATTGCAGATGTGCGTACGCAAATGTACGTAAGTGCAGATGTGCGTACGCAAATCTGCGTAAGTGCAGATGTACGTTTAGCAATTGCACGTAAGCGCAGATGTACCTAAGCGCAAAAGTGCGTATGCGTAAAAGTAGGTATGCGCAAAAGTAGCAAATCGCACACACTGTGCGTTTACCTTTTGCGCTTACTTAATTTTGCTTACGCACCTTTGACATGCGTACGCTTGCTTGCGTACATCTGCCCATACTGCATCTGTCATACGTACATCTGCCTCACATACTTTTGCGCTTTCGCACATTTGCATTTGTGTGCATTTGCTTATGCACATTTGCTTACGTACATCTGCCAAACTGGCTACACTAGGGAAAAAAACACTGGCCGACTACGGCCAAGCACCCAAAATTATATTTTCTTTGGCGCACTGTGGGAGATGAACACCCCTTTCTCATGGACCAACTTTTCACCTTTTTCCGAAAACCAACATGCCCCAGGATTTATCAAATGACGTTTACAACATAATGCACTGTCTCTTTTTTCCGCGGCACGAAAAGGACTGAAGAAGCCGAGCTGCCTACTTTCACCGAACTCAAACTCCAACCCACGTCAAACAACGAGCAATTATTCAGTGTGACAGCAGCGACTGATCACGCTTCAGACAGCATGCATACGTAGTCGGATAGTCGTGTCTGTCACATCCCGCTCGGCAGTTCGTGTCATGCTGCGTCTCACCGCCGCCTGTACCGCTCGGCAGTTGGTGTCACGCTGCGTCACACTGTCGCCTGTACCGCTCGGCAGTTGGGGTCACGCTGCGTCTCACCGCCGCCTGTACCGCTCGGCAGTTGGGGTCACGCTGCGTCTCACCGCCGCCTGTACCGCTCGGCGGTTGGGGTCACGCTGCGTCTCACCGCCGCCGTACCGCTCGGCAGTTGGGGTCACGCTGCGTCTCACCGCCGCCTGTACCGCTCGGCAGTTGGGGTCACGCTGCGTCTCACCGCCGCCCTGGCGTGTGTACCGCTCGGCAGTTGGTGTCATGCTGCGTCTCGCACCGCCGCCTGTACCGCTCGGCAGTTGGTGTCACGCTGCGTCTCACCGCCGCCTGTACCGCTCGGCAGTTGGTGTCATGCTGCGTCTCACCGCCGCCTGTACCGCTCGGCAGTTGGGGTCACGCTGCGTCTCACCCCCCTGTACCGCTCGGCAGTTGGTGTCACGCTGCCTCCCCCGCACGTCCCTGTACCGCTCG